>OVBI01000324.1:448-89688 GCA_900406495.1 Sisymbrium altissimum | reverse complement strand
CTGGATTAGGACCGCAGATTCATGTTGAGGTAGGAATTGGCCATTTTCCCGTTATCATGGCTACGGTTTATGTGTCTTATTAATTTTTTTAAAGGATTACACGTGGCAATTTAGATGTTTTTCACTGACCAATATGTTCGTTCCTCTCGTTTTTCCAATTTAAACGACGAAACGATGCCCAAAAAAAAAAACGACGAAACGAATATAAATGAAGATTAATTATGATGTTCCCATGCTTTTTATATCTTTTAAATCATATATTGTTCGAATATTCCAAAAAAGAATGAAGAAGAAGAAAAAAATGGTGGTATTGGATTTGCAGTTTTTAATATAAAAGGATAATTTAGTTAAAAAAAAAAAAAAGAGAAGACGAAAATGAAGAGGAGACCTGGTGGAGGTGATGAAGCGCGCTCTATCTAAAGAAACTTTTGTAATCTCCTCAAAAATTGAAAAACCGTAGAAACTTTATTCAGACAATTCCCCAAATAAAAAGCTTCCTTTTTTCCTTTGGGATTCTTCTCTTTCCCTCGCCTTCGGTTGAACCCCTTTTTTTGCCTCGCACAATTCCCCACATGTCCGACAGGTAATAATCCAACTTCCGCCTCGATTGATCAAACTCTTTACCTCTTCAATCTCGTGTTTTTTTTGGATGAACATATGTTGTCTTTGAAGGGAAACAAAAGATTGACTCTTTTGATTGGTCTTTCTGGAGCTGCTTGGTTTCTGGATTGATTTTTTGTTTGGTTTCTTGTAGGATACTCTGTAAGTTCTTTGTTCATGGCTCGTGTCTGAAAGGGGAAAATTGTGAATATTCCCATGACTCTAAGGATCCAGCTAATAATGTAATGTAATCTTTCTCCTACTTTAATGCGCTTTGTAGGCTTCTCTGAATCAAAAACTTGACTGATTCTTTCTATGGCAATGATCAGGTTTGCACATTCTATCAGAAAGGAATATGTTTGTACGGAAGTAGATGTAGATATGAACATGTCAGGACTTCTCAACCACAATCTCTGTCTGCCTCCAATGTTCCTCGACCTCCTTTTTACTCAGATTCTCAGCCACAATCTTTATCCACCGCGTATAGCTCTCTCTTGACACCGTCTATGGACTCGCAACGGAAAGGAGAGGGTGAGAAATCCCCCAACGTTTACTATATCCACCCAAGAGAATACCCAATCTGTTCATTTGCTGCGGCTGGTGATTGTCCAAGGGGGAACCAGTGTCCACACATGCATGGAGACATCTGCACCACTTGTGGGAAGAAGTGTTTGCATCCTTTCAGACCCGAGGAACGAGAAGAGCACACGAAAGAATGTGAGAAGAAGCAAAAGCACATCGAAGCTTTGAAGAAAAGTCAAGACATCGAGTGTAGCGTGTGTTTGGATCGCGTCTTGTCAAAAGCCACTCCAGGGGAAAGGAAGTTCGGGTTGTTGACGGAGTGCGATCATCCTTTCTGTATACAATGCATTCGTAACTGGCGAAGCAGTGCTCCTGTTTCGGGAATGGATGTCAACAGCACGCTGAGAGCATGTCCTATATGTCGCAAACTCTCATATTTTGTTGTCCCGAGTGTTGTCTGGTACGCTACTCCTGAAGAGAAAAAGGATATCATCGACATATATAAGGCAAAACTCAGGTATGGCTAACTGCGAATAACTTGATTTTGAGCTCTCTTCAAATTTGGCCCATTTGATATGCTTAGTAGATACATTATATTCTATTCCAACCTTGCAGATCAATCGATTGCAAGCACTTCAACTTTGGAAATGGGAACTGCCCATTTGGAGGAAGTTGTTTCTACAAGGTATAAATGATTGTCTTTTCTTCTTTACTCTATCGCCTGTCAAAAGCATGAGGAGAATAATTATAGTCAAATCGTTTTTTTTTGGTTTTGCTATATAGCATGCATATCCTGATGGTCACTTGGAAGAAGTTGTTCTACGGCATCTTGGTTCTCAAGATGGAGAATCTGTAATAGCAGACAGTACCAGGTAATGTTTCTTGCTTCCTCTTTTTCCTCTAATTCCAATATGCTTGAACTTCAGACATCATGTCATTTCCCGTACTCTTTATAAGATTTGCTATACCATGTGTGCTACTATTTTCAGGCTATCAGAGTTCCTTGGTCGCCTGCAGATTTGAAATACCCATTCCTAAATAATCGAATGTAAGTTCTAACACCGTTAGTTATCAGAATGCTCTAGAGATTTGTGCTCTAGAATTGGTCAGCTTATTGGTCTCTCTTTAATGACTAAAATTCTTTCCAAACACAGAACAAAGGTGCTGATGACAACATCTTTTCTTTCCAAACTCATTTGATTACCGTTCAGAGTCCCTTGAAATATTAGGTGAAACTGTTCTTCTCTCTCTTTCTCTCTCTCTCCTTTTTTGTTCGTTTATCTTTACAAGATTGTCTTTCTACTATATTCTCTCTTCCGTGTTAGCTGATTCCAAGCTATATCTTTTGATTCTAGGTATGAAGACATGCTCAGAGGGGAATAAATAGTTCAAAAGATATTAGGACACAGAAGAAAACTCATTTGTAAATAGTATTTAGATAGGGAATGACTACTACACAATATGTAAAAAGAATAAGATTGTTTGAACAACGCATGCTACCCATTCCCTGGTTACATTATACCCAACAAATAAATGTAAATAAAGCCTTTCATAACCAACTCAATGTGAAAGATTTTTAAGAGAGATTCAAATTCCGAGTTTCTATTCACTAAAACAGCTTTATAACACAGTATATAGACAACAACAAAAAAGTAAGAGAAGATAGTGATGTTTTCCTTTATTGAGATTTGAGACAGCAAAAAAGTAAGAACAAAACATTTTTGGGTAACATAAAGAGATGTATATATATTTTGTCTTGGTCTACCATCTGAGAATAGCAAATCCAGAAAGGATGAAAGAAGAGATGATCATGACTATAGACATTCCTGGAAAACAGGAGGCTTCTCCTGTCTGTGATGACGACTCTGATTCATACTGTGCGGAAGCGGTGAAGGCAGAGGAGAGCGTCATTGTGGCGAAATAGGCCATCGCTGTGAAATGATTGTAGGAAGCCATCGTTGTTTACTGAAATCTGACCTCTCAAACAAATATTCTGGCTCTTGCCTTCGGCTTTTGGCTTTTCCAAATTTGCTGTTTTATAGAGACAGAAAAAGTTCGTGGGGACGTGAGGAGCATAATAAGGAAGCTGTTGAACAAAGTCTATCACTTGAGAAATGTTGATGGACAAAGAGTTTGGCTTGGTGAAAAGATGAGGTTCAAACCCAAAAAGGAGGTGAGAAATAAAGTGTAATTGAAGAAAAGCCCAATAGAGAGGGCATGAGCCCAGTAAGAGTTTATAAGGCCCAAAGGGTTTCATGTGTATGACTGTGAATCTTGCTTTTTTTTTCTAGAGAAGAGAGCTCAAATCTAGTAGGCTTCTGATGATACAAGTTGTTTCCTTCGTGAATTATCTCTGTTGGCTGAAAATGGGAAAGTGAAGAACTTAGAGACGATTGTCAAGAAATTTACTGAGCTTATTACTGCGCATAGCGGATTTGAACGAAGAAGGGCTTAAGGGTTTGATAAATTCTGTTTGGACAAATAGCCTCTTCCCGCTGCTGGAGGAGAAGGAACTGAAGGAGACGCTCCAAGTAGTAATTGGGAAAGAGAGGAAAGTTATTGTTAAAAATACAAAGAGAAAATATATATATCATATAGACAAGGAGACGCTCCAAGTAGTAATAGCCTCTTCCCGCTGTTTTGACATACTTTGTGTCAGTTTTTGGTTTAGCAGATAAAAAGAAGAAATCTAACCATGATTAGTGGTAAATAGATACAGATTGGTCCCAGTTTTTACGGTGGCTTGAACATTTTTGTAGGTCTTTTGTTGACTTTCTGTTTACTAATTAGAATTTCCACTATATGGTTTTGTGTCATTCTATATGTTTTTTCATGCTCTGCTTGTGCATTTGCGTAGCTGTGATGCATCAATTAACGAATAAGTGATTGTAGTCGAGCATATATTTGTCTTGTCGGTAAAGCCAGCAATCGATTTTCGATAGACGTATCATCTTTTATATTCCCTGTAATTTCAATGAATGAATCTAGACTTCGATTTCTGATCCTTTTTGTCAAAAAAAATTAATTTTGTTGTCGAACATCGCCATTGTAACAAAAAAAAGGTTAGAGAAGCGAAATCAATTTGCTTCCGTATGTAATGCATGATGATGGTATGCATTAAGATTGAGATTGAGAATGATCTATTCCCTCATCAACACTTTGATGTTATCTATCCTTTATCAGTTGAGTAAGCAATGATTCTGTTTGTACAAACGATTATTGGATGCACATTGTTTTGAGAGATTTGTTTTTTGAAGATGATGGTTTTATTTCGGTAACTCGCTTTTGGATTTCTTTGTAGATAATGGTTTTTATGTCACGTGAAAATTTACTTGAATTTTTCCTGAAATGAATTGAAAAAAAAAATAGAGAATGGGTTAAAAAGAATCTTTTTTGTTCATTCATTCACCTTGCACATATTCGTCTTACGTTTGGATTTGATATCCTCTGTTTATGTGTGTGAGGCTTTTGATGCTGTTATATTTTTGTCTCATCAATCCTATAATTTTCTATTATGTTCCACATTTTTGTCGAAGGATCTTTAATCGCTTCTAAATATTCTTTCTTTATTAGATTCGGTTGATTGTGTCGTAAAATGGAAGTTGCTTCAAAATAAGCCTGCCTATAGAAGAAATACAAACATTACTTCTTTCTTTTCTGTCGGCAAATACAATATTACTTTTTAGATAGTGAAAATTTGGTTATTAGTTGTCATTTATAAAGAAAAAAACGTTAAGAGAAACAAAATTCATTTTTAAAAAATTCTCGTAAGCTAAGACTCATGTATGCATATGTATATTTGATACTTCAAACACACGTGTGTGGTGTGGGGGTGAGAGAGAGGTTGGTCTTGTTCTTGTCTTTGACTCTAACCAGTCTTTTTCGATGCATTTTTCTTCACTCACAAGTCTATCATCATGTTTTTAACGAAGACATATTTATTTATTTATATTTTATACACCTCTTGCTTCTTCTTCACATCCCCCATTTCTTCTCTCTGTCTCTCTCTATTAGAGACTCTCTCTACTCTACCCATCAATCCCAACAAACACTTTTCTCTCTCTCTCTCTCTCCTTTTCATATCCATTACACATATTCATATCATTCCAAAGCAATCCCCACAAATCATATCATCCTCTCCATCCCTCCTTTCCTTCCTTCACACAATCTCTCCAAATTCTAAATCTCTCTCTCTGTGTAGTCTTCTTCAAAAAGGCTCCACAAGTCTAAAATGATGATGAGGAATCCGGACATTACTACGATCAGAGACAAGAACAAGCCAAATCATGCATGCGGTGGTAATAACAACAAACCGAAGCTAAGAAAGGGACTCTGGTCTCCTGATGAAGACGAGAAGCTCATAAGGTACATGTTGACCAATGGACAAGGATGTTGGAGTGACATTGCCAGGAATGCTGGTCTCTTACGCTGTGGAAAAAGTTGTCGACTTCGTTGGATCAATTATTTGAGGCCTGATCTCAAACGCGGTTCCTTCTCTCCTCAAGAAGAAGATCTCATCTTCCATTTGCATTCCATTCTTGGTAACAGGTAAAAAATTTCGCATTTATACGCAAATGCAAACACACTAGTTAGAATTCGAAACAACTGGGTCTTATAACGGGTTTTATTTTTGTTCATTATATATAACCATTCTTGGTAACAAATAACTCATCTTTGTATATTTTTTTCACATGTAAATGCAAAAGCAAAATTTGGAATGGCGGTAGAATGAGTCTCATATTTGTTGATATATTAGTTTAATTAGTCCTAAAACATTTTACCAGGTGGTCTCAAATAGCTACTCGGCTTCCAGGAAGGACAGACAACGAGATCAAAAACTTTTGGAACTCGACATTGAAGAAGAGGCTTAAGAACAACAACAACAATACTTCTTCAGGATCATCACCTAACAATAGTAATAGTAACTCTTTGGACCCAAGAGATCAACATGTGGACATGGGAGACAAGCCAAATCCAATGATGGATACCTATCATCATCAGGATGACATGATGATAGTGGGGAACACCATGCGCATGGACTCTTCTTCATTCGGTTTCACACCCGTGGTTAGTGGTGTGGGCTTAAACCAGCTTGATCCATTGATATCACTATCGGATCATAACCGATTTCAACAAATGGGAAACTCAGGGAATTTGTTCAACGTTAACGGGTTAGGAGATTATGGAAACGCAATTCTTGATCCGATTAGCAAGAGAGTATCAGTAGAAAGTGAGTGGTTTCTCCCCCCGTCAGAGAATACCAATGTCATTGCTTGTACCACAAGCAACAACCTAAACTTAGAAGTCCTTGATCCTTGCTTCAATAGCAAAAATATGTGTCATTCAGAAAGCTTCAAAGTAGGGAACATGTTGGGCATGGAGAATAGTCCTTGGGAAATAGAAAACCCTAAAATCGGAGATTGGGATTTGGATGGTCTCATCGATAACAACTCTTCTTTCCCCTTCCTTGATTTCCAAGTTGATTGACAAATATCCTTTTTCGTATTCTATCTTCCTTTTACTCATTCGCCCTTATTCATTCTTCTATACATAATTTTTTTTTTAATCAATGACGGTGTATTCATCTTCACGGTTACCAGAGCAGATACTTCCTCTCCCACAGTGCTCAATTTGAAGGTGGTCATCTCTATTCTAAGAGAGACTCACTTTCACCACCATATATAGAGCTACTTTTTTCACGGTTGAGCTACTTGCGTTGTTTTTTTTTTGTTCCCCAAAAAGTCTTATTTCCATCAAATTTGGTCTATTCTCTTCTTTTCCCTCTATTTTCCCATCATATTTCTATAATTCACAATATTCTTGTTCTTGGAAGCGAGAGGGATATGCATATATAGTTTATATCTCTAGGAGGAGGAGCTAGTCACCATGCATGGTTCCTTTAGTACATGAAATGTGAATAGGAAGGTACATTGAGATTTTATTTGCTGAGGAAGTACTTAAATAATGGCCCACACAGTGAGGTGATTAGTTGGTTTATTTGTATAGCTTTTTCTTTCTTTTTCAATTTTTTTTGTACAAATCCGAGTTTGATGTTTAAACACGGTTTCGTAATAAGAAAGCATTATCTCTTTCATTCTCTCTCTACCTAAACTTGGATTTATTTACTACCCCTAAATAAAAAACGATTTAACTTCTTGAGATATTGTAAACAATGTTCAAACTCTCATATTTTTCATCCAAGTTACAAATACCAAATCTATCATTTATCTATTAATTTAATATATCAGTTTGATTCAGATTTACATATATATACTGACCTGACGATTAGTATCGTTAAATTAGAAAATGAACTACTAATGTTACGCAAAAATTAAAATTATCTACTTTGTAAGAAAAAAAAAACTTATAACGTATACTTAAAGAAACAGATATAGAGTAGAAGAAAATGTCTTTTGGTTAAATATTTGTCTATCATAGTGAAGAAAACAAAAATGTCTATCATGAATGTTGGGTTATCGTTTGGACCTGAGGTGAACTTCATATTGAAATGACTTGAAGGGCCAAGGCTCCAAGCCCAAAGAAAACATTACGCCTGATTGGTCGGTTCGGTTGACGCCTGATTACTCGACTCGCGTTTGGCTATTAATCGATTTGGTTCCGGTTTAGTTTGCTCGGTATAATTCATAACGTTCGGTTTCAAGTGAAATTCGGTTCGGTTTATGTGTATGCCCACAGTGCCCACGCCACGCCTAACAAGATCCATACATCCGAGAAGAGGAATATTTTGGTTAAAGCTTTTACGAGGTTCAGAAAAGGTCGTTTACGATTATTTTGTTTTTGTTTTACGACAAGATCGTTTGCGGATTTTAAAGGATTTATGGAACATTAAAAAAAAAAAAGTAAACTGAAGTCAAAAGCTAACTATAAAAGAAATTTAGTGAGATAGAATTAAAGAAAATATGTTTTCCTGATAATTACATGCATATAATGTAAAGTATTACAAAAAAAAATATTAATGTATAATTGCCTAGGTAGAATGATTGGTTGAGTACTTATCACCTATTTAAACTTAAGCATGAAGGCTCTTGGATTACAAAAACAACAAACCCAAATCATGACTTGTGTAATTATAGTTTTCTCCACCATGTTATTTAAAACGCCATAATTGATGCTTAATTTACTCCACATCAGTGAAACGTTTTAGAGAGAAACATCAATCATATAATTTATATGTATTTCTCTTGGAACTATATATGAACCCCATCGATCAAATAATTCTCTACATCATCACACACTCACAAAACCAAAATCATAAAGAATCAGGGGAATTAGGTTATTAATGGAGAGAAGAGAGGAACATTACTCAAACTACTTCGTCCAAAGCCCTCCATCGGTTTTTTACGATCCGGAATCCGAATTCCAGTCCCCATTTCGATCTGACTCAGTGCCATTGGTCTTAGCCCGAGTCAATGAATCCCCCAGGTACTCAGATTTCTTGAAATACTCCGAAAACAAGTGCGTGTATGAGGATGATGAGAAGAGGTTGACGCCAGTGCGGAGCCCTAATTCGGGTTGGTGGATCGTTCTACAAATATTGTGGAGGTTTTTGTTTAGCTTCGGAGTGGCATTGCTTGTCTTCTACATTGCTACTCAGCCTCCTCATCCCAACATTTCTCTTCGAGTAATATGCATATTCTTCTAGTTACCTAGTAACAACTTTTATTTTATTAGTTGGGGTTGTGATGAATGATGATGACCTTGAGTAAGTTTGGATTCCGGTTACAAAATTTCATATATACTAACACCATTTTTTCTCTTTGAGATATAGTATTCATCATTTTGGTACAAGAATTCTAGAACGAACTATATATGAAAATAAACAATTCATGGTAGCTTAATGGTTGAAATAAGCAATAATGTAATTTGAGAGTTAGTTTTTTACTGTAAATACAATCATTGAATGTCTTGTTGGTCATTGTGAATGTTTTAAAGGCTCTTCGTAGGATCCGATGATTGATTCTAGATCTAGCCCCCCCCCCAAAAAAATAAAACAATGTGAATTATAAAGTACAGTGTAAATTCTCATAATAAAATGCTTTTGACGATACTGGAGCTTTATTTGTATAATACTTAAAATGTATGTAATTTCACAGATTGGAAGGATTAATCAGTTCATATTAGAAGAAGGCGTGGATTCACATGGAGTGACGACTACGTTCCTCACTTGCAATTGCTCTACCAAGCTCATAGTGGATAACAAGTCTAATGTATTTGGCCTTCACATCCATCCTCCGTCTATCAAATTCTTCTTTGGTCCCCTCAACTTTGCAAAGACGCAAGTAAGACTTTTTTATATAAACCCAGAAATGTATTATGTATACATTCAGTATCGACTTAAGTAATACATTCAGTATCGACTTAAGTTACATGAATTCACACGTTGATTGTTTCTTCAACTAGGGAACTAAAATGTATGCGTCAAGCCATGAGTCAACAACATTTCGGCTATACATAGGAACAAAGAACCGGGCGATGTATGGGGCAGGAAGAGAGATGGAGGACATGCTTCAATCGAGAGCTGGATTGCCTCTAATACTACGGATGAACCTAGTATCTGACTTTCGAGTTGTCTGGAATATTATAAACCCTAAGTACCATCACAATGTCGAGTGTTTATTGTTTCTTTCTTACATCGAGAGACACAACCAAGCTACAGTAGTAAGAAAAAATTGTAGATTGGTATCTTAATTAATCAGAGATTCTTCTCCCTGAAGGCATTTGCAAGTGTTGGAATTATGCAAATGAGATGCCATGATGAATTTACAATGAAAATTTTCGTGTGCTTAATTATTTATTTTGCGATGAATTACATACCTACGTCTTATTAAATCGTGATGCAGCATGAATTACATACCTACGTCATATGCAGCAACGAAAATCAAATTTATAAACACATAGTAAACCAAATGAAAACTATTACTTAGAAGAATTTTATATCTCTATATTTTCGACGCGTTTATATCCCGGTTTTTCTTTTAATTTGATATTTCGGATTTACGTCCGTCACTTTTTTATATTTGTATGAAAAATTAGTAATTTCTCTTTTTCTTTTAGTTCACGGAAAAATAATTGAGAAAAATTTGCTTCCCATTTACATCATTTTTTTTGTGAAGTATATCATTTTCTTTCTTTATTTATGAAACCTTTCAAATATGTCAATGTCTATACCGGAAAAACTTTTTGCAAATATCTCTGGTTTCATAGTTCCCAACTAATCAATTCATCTACAAACTATAAACTCACTTGGGGCCGTAGGTGCACAAATGTCTTCCTACCCGATAGTCTCCGCTTGGGGCCATAGGGGCACAAATGTCTACCTACCTGATCGTCTCCGCTCTCCAAATCCATCAATACATCCAGTTGGTTAATATTAATTTAATTTATTTGAATTATATGACTATTACAGATTAATTTGGCATACTTTATCGTATATGCTACCCCCTCTTCTCTTAGTAGCCAAAGAATGTTAATTCCGGATTATATCAAAACTGACATTTAATATATATAAAAATCTTATATATAGTGGATGAAGGGGGGCTCTCCTACATTGACACCTCAGCATTTTTAAATAAATAAAATTATTTAACTTAAATTTAACTATTAAAAAATTTTTAAAATGGAAACATACAATATATGAAATTTATATTTAATTCAAAAATATTATAAACATAAAATTATTATATATAAAAAATTTAAATGCAATTTTAGTGTTTATAAAATGTAGGACACACAAATATAGAAGTAAAAATACCAAATAATGGGAATAAAAACAAAAAAAAAAAATTTAAAATTTTTTATAAATTATAGGACAAAAAAAATTAATAAATAGTTAAAGATGTAATCAATTACCAAAAATATAAAAAACAATGTCACACAAAATAGAGAAAAAAGCAATAAAAACATAAAAATATATAGAATTTAAAACCATGAAAAATGGATATAGTAAAATTTGTGTGAAAAAAAAATTAAAATAGTAAATAAAAAAATAATGTATTAATAAAATTTAGTAATTAGATAAATAATATGAACACTGTTAATAAAGTGATGTATGAAAAATATTAGAAAAGCATGAAGAGATTAATCATCAAAATAATTGTATTATTTTTTAAAAAAAGTTTTAACTATTTTTTATAATTTTTTCAAAAATACATTGATATAACATATAAAGTAAAAAATTTATATTACAAATTTATGAAAAAAAAAAAATCCAAGCGCGAGTTCTCCTCTAGTGATACTATAATAAAGCAACAAGACAATATAAAAATGGTTGCTCGTGCCGTTGTGCGAGTAGACATAATGGTGTCATTCTGGAGTGTTGATGTCTTTGTGATTAAATAATTTCCGAGAGACGTCAAGTGTTTTTCTATGAAATATTTAAGCCATGGTACATTTGTACCTTTTCATGTACTCTTTATAGAAAGTATTGTGTGTTATCAAATAATTATATCTTTTGAATTTAGAGTGCGCACTACATAACTAAATTTTTAAAAGAAGTTAATAAAATAAAGAGAATCTAACATTTTCATCCACGAATCATTCTGCATTTCCTCTGCCAATAGTTTGAGATATAAATCATATGATCAACGCACATTTAGATAGTAAAATAATATTAAACATAGGATAGCTTATAAAAGTAGATGATAAGAAACGTGAGGTATCAAATGTAGTTCAATGGGTATCGTGATGGAAAATTATTAGGTAAGATGAAGGCGCATAACAATCTAATATATATAAATATAACTGTATTAAGTATTAACAAATGCGAAAGAAAAGACAAATGAACGTTAAACTAATTGATGATTGTTGCATCTTAATTGGGAATCCTACGTAGCCCACTTTTGTTGTATAAACTGTTTCGCTGATTGTGACTGTTACGTTGATTGTGACTTCAGCGACTACGTCACGTCTCTCATATGTTTTCTGTTCACTAAATGGTTTTGGTTTCATACGCATATCGAATACTTCCTATTCATACTCCACTTCTCCTAGCCGGGATTTTGGCCAGAGTTTACAAATTGTTAATTGCTTTGAGCGGTAAAAAGATAAATTAAACAGCTAATCAATAATCAAGTGACCAATAGATCGTTAAAATCTTGGTTTACTAATTTATAGGACGGAATTGTTTTATTTGATACGGTTAAAGAAAAGACCCTTAGAACCAAATCAATATAACACACGCGATAAAAACATGATTTTTGGGTTTGGCCAATATCAGAAGCAAGCAACTTCAGTGAACTAAGACGAGGAAAAAGTGATGTATATATAAAAAGGTTTCTATGTGTTTCGATTCGGTTTGGTGTTACTTCCTATGATTAGTGATCATGCCGTCGGTTTATCTTTTATCTTAATGGTCAGCCCGAACTCTTGGTTACAAAAGACGGAAGCTAAAGCAAAAAGTTTGGTTACGCTTCGATGACTAGTATTGTATCATATTCATATCATTGTAATAAGAACGGTATAACAACGTAGGCATATATTTGCAAACTTCTTATATGAAGTTGTTTGTATCTTGTAGGAAATTGAGAATATATATTGATGTGATATGTGTTATATACTAGCTTAGAAAGCTGCAAAATTAAGTAGCATATATTTACAAGCCCGAAATTTTCCACAGCTAAATTGCCCAACTTTTAACAAAAATTAATATACATAATAAAGTAAAAAAAAAAGTAGGATGTGCATTACTTTATACATAAAGCAAAGTTTTGAGAACATATGGACAAAAATGAGGCAGAGAATATGAATGGAATTTGTGTATAAACTGGAGCCAAGTGTTGGTACACACTTATTAAATTGGAGCCAAGTACTACTGCTGGCACACGCCTATTAATTATCCAGTTTAAACTCTCCCAAACACTCACTTGTATCACTACTCATCTCAAGTTCACGTGATTTATATAAGCGTTGACTACATACAGGTAAAGATATTTTTCCTCCATATATCTCATAATTTAGTTTATTTATTGCTTCTTAGTATCGCATATATGTTCTCTTATCCTTTTTTATATATATATGTTCTCTATCCTAAAAGTGTATATATACCTCAACATAGCAAAGGGCATTTTTCATGTGTCTAGCGTATGGTCATATGATTGTGAGAAAGACTATATATACGATATGTTTGATGTATAAATTAACACGTCTGATTAATAGTTGGTTGTTAAATATATCTACTTAAGTGAACTAAGACGAGGAAATAAAAATTGATGTATAATTAACAATCTATCAAAATTATAATTAATTTCTTCATGTATTAACCAAAAACGAAAATCTAATCATAATTAACTATAGTATGATATGTATCATCAATTTTTTTTTTTATATAAAAAAAAATGAATCAGGGAAGTGGTAATGTTGGTAATGAAATAGACGTGGATGCTTTGGGAAAGATGGCCTTATCTTACGGAACAATTACATACACGACACGCACTATATACAAATATAAATCACCTGTGTTGGTCTGTGTTGCCATCTTTTATGTTATTTTTTTCAACTATCGCCTTCCTTTAACAAACATAAAACACTTATAAGTTTTTCTAAACTGTCGAAAAAAGAATTGCTTTCAAAATTTTGATATCTTCCAAATTATTAATTACTATTTAGTGATAAAGTAACATTTTTGGCAACTAGTGAATTTCAGCTATGCAAAATGATTCACTTTTTTTAGTGGAAGATATCAAAAACTAAATGAGGATCTAAGGAGAAATTAAATGTCTTTTCCACTAGGATGAATACAAGTAAGAAAACCTTCATTGAAAAAAGATGGGATATCCTTCCACAGTCAGCTTCAGTACCATAATTTTGTGTTCATGAGGACCATGTATTTTCTATTTATTCAAGAAAACTTTAGAAAATTTAATCAAGAAGGGCAATCCAAAAAATTCATATAAGACTTCATTAATACAATTTCATATCTATTTCCTTCAAATATATATATATAGGTTGGTGTCTACAGATTGGACGGAAATAAAGAGCATGACAAAGTTAGGGAAGGAAACCTTTATTTTTTTTGTTTTCCAACAATTAAAGAAGAAAGAAATCTCATACTTTTTTCAAATTAAATACTAAAGATATGCATGCTCATTACGTGTCTATAAATACACATACATTTGGACATAGTTGCTAATATAAACGTTCCCTTTGCTCATCCGATTCTTCGAAAACACTTGCGATATTTTCAGACACGACAAATTAACACATAATTAACAAAAAGACAGTCTCCAAAGAGAAGATCGATCGATGACGGAAACTGGTGATGTTACTTCCATTCCAGCTAGCGTGATCAGGCCAATCCCATTTCTTGTTATCTTCAAAGATTTAACGTAAGTGTTTTTATATGACAAGATTAATATTAAAAAACGAGTGATGCATAACGGTTATTTATATATATGAAATTGCAGACATGTATTCAGTATGGATGCAATTGGGCGAGAGATACTAAGCATGGCGTTTCCGGCTGCTTTGGCTTTAGCTTCGGATCCAATAGCTTCTCTGATTGACACTGCTTTTATCGGACGTTTAGGGGCGGTTGAACTAGCAGCGGTTGGAGTATCCATTGCGATATTCAATCAAGCTTCTAGAATCACGATATTCCCAATTGTGAGCGTTACAACTTCCTTTGTCGCAGAGGAAGACACGATGGAGAAAATAAAAGAAGAAGAAGCCAACAAAGCCAATCTTGTTCATGCAAATACTTTAGCTGTTCAAGATTCCTTGGAAAAAGGCATTGCGTCACCCACAAGTAACAACACGAACCAGCCGCAGCAAACGCCAGGTACGTAATCCCGTTAATTTTCATTTGTTTTTTTCGTTTTTTGATAAAATTTTGATTGTTTTTTTTCATTTTCTGATATACTTGTCTTTTTATGCTTTCTTGTTTATGTATTTTAAAAAAAAATTAAAATACATTTCTGAGACAAAATCTGTTGACTAATTAAACATAAAGGTCGAATGCAAACGGATTCTTATCTTTCAGTTTGTGTTTGGCGTTTATGTTTACAACTGTTTTGTAATTTAAGTTACACTTCGCTAAATACTTTTTGAAAAACGAAACAATGTTTACAAAAAAGTGTGATGAAGTAACGAACTAATCTTGTTTTGTTTTGGTTGCTGTGAAACTAGCTTCGGATACAAAGTCAAGCAACGGAAACAAGGCAAATAAGAAAGGAAAGAAGACTATCAAATCGGCATCAACGGCCATGATCATCGGGTTAATCCTAGGCCTTGTGCAAGCTATTGTCTTGATTTTCAGCTCGAAGGTGCTTCTGGGCGTCATGGGAGTGAAACCGGTATAATATTATATACATAAATAGACATGCAGACATTATTGGATATGACAAAATGTTTGACTAATTTGAGTTGACTTCCGATTATCAGAATTCGGCAGTGTTATCACCAGCGCACAAGTACTTGACCATAAGATCGTTAGGTGCTCCTGCATTGCTTCTATCGCTTTCAATGCAAGGCATATTTCGTGGCTTCAAGGACACCAGAACTCCTCTCTATGCAACTGGTAAGTTACATTTTTTATCATCTTTAACTAACCTTCTTATTATAACATATTACCACATCTTGAGTCTAATATAACATATTAATTTCTTCTTGATGCATGAAACAGTCGTAGCAGATGTTATCAATATCATTCTCGACCCCATTTTCATCTTTGTGCTTCGTCTTGGCGTCAGTGGTGCCGCCATTGCCCATGTCATTTCTCAGTAAGAGAAAGCTCACACTTTTTTCACACATGCAAATGTGAAATTGAAACTAATTAAAAGCCCAAGACTTGCTTAATCGAATCCCGCTAGGCGCATTTTTTTTTTTTTGCGTGTGCGGGAATTAGTCTAGATTTCAAGATTTTCGGTCATAGAATCGAGATGAACAAATAAGTAAAACTAATGGTTTCGTTTGTGTGAAGGTACTTCATGACTCTAATATTGTTCATCCGCCTCGCGAAGAAAGTTAATTTGATGCCACCAAACTTCGGAGAATTGCAGTTCGGAAAGTTCATAAGAAATGGTAGGGACACATTCATTAAAGTTATTTTCTTGCAATGATCAAAGTAAAGTTAATTACTAAGGAAAAAAAAAACAACTTTTTCGAAAGTATCGTGAAAACATGATTTTGTTTGTTTTTCAAATTTTCAACTATACTTTTGGAAAGAAAAAAAAAAAACCAAGTTCATAGGACAGTATATGGTTATGGTTTTAGTTTTGATTTTGGAATACTGACGAAAAGTATTTATCTACGTAATGAGTATTATATATAAAAAATACATAAATGTGGATGTCTAATAATTAGTAATATTGTGCACACAAAAATGAAAGGGGGATTGTTGCTGGCAAGGACCATAGCTGTGACGTTTTGTCAGACCTTAGCAGCAGCAATGGCAGCTCGACTCGGCACAACACCAATGGCTGCATTTCAGATCTGTTTACAAGTCTGGTTAACTTCTTCTCTCCTCGCCGATGGTCTTGCCGTTGCCGGTCAGGTATAATCAATTATTATTTAATTTATCATGTTTGCATTGTTTATATAATATGGGTTGGTCAAGTTGTATATGGAAATAATTATTCAATTTGAATCTCTTGTAGGCGATTCTGGCTTGTTCTTTTGCCGAGAAGGACTACAACAAAGTGACTGCTGCTGCATCCCGTGTTCTACAGGTTATATATATCTCGATCTTCGTTCCTTCTTATTATCTTATAGTAATAGTTACAGAACTATACCAATTGTTCTTCTCAGTCTTTTATATATAAAAAAAAAAATTGTAACTAAAAACAAATGAATTTGAAATGCAGATGGGTTTTGTGTTAGGACTTGGACTGTCCGTTTTCGTTGGATTGGGTCTATACTTTGGTTCCGGGGTATTCTCCAAGGACCCTGCCGTTATTCACCTCATAGCCATTGGAATACCGGTACTAATAATACCATTAATCAATAATAATAAATATTATAGAAATAGATCGACAATGATATCATATTCTAGCTGAGAAAAATATATTAAAATACTAGTAAAAAGTATAAAAAATGATTAACCCTACTAATTCATGACTAATAAGAAATTAATTTTTTTTTCTGTGGGGATACGACAGTTTGTTGCAGCAACACAGCCAATAAACTCACTCGCTTTTGTATTGGACGGAGTCAATTTTGGAGCATCTGATTTTGCCTACACTGCATACTCCATGGTACGTGCTACTTTCATTAATTAATATATTTTGCTATATGCTTTTAAATGGTTATTTCTTCTTTCTTTTTTATTTCTTCTTTCTTTTTACGCATGTTTACCTTAAAGTTTGACGAGTTTTTTCTTGGTTAATTAATTATGATAAATCAGGTAGGAGTTGCGGCCGTAAGCATTGCAGCAATAGTATACATGGCAAAGTTCAATGGTTTTCTAGGAATATGGATAGCTCTTACGATCTATATGGGTCTCCGAGCTATTACTGGAATTGCCAGGTATTTTAATTGGGCCTTAACGGGCTTTCATACATTGTATCCAGCCCCATTATAGTAGACGAAGCAGTCATTGACTCGTCTGAAATGATGCAGGATAGCAACAGGAACCGGACCGTGGAAATTCTTGCGTGGACGATCCCCTTCATCTTCCTAGGACTTAGTTATGATGAGCTGCAGCTTTTTTCGTCTTTCTTCGTTTTTGGTATCTATTTCTTGTGTTTTCACATTTTGTTCGAAAGACTGTTATCTTGTTATCTTAAACAGTTTCACATTAATAATTGGATCAAACGTTTATCTCTTTCTCCATATTCGCGCATAAAGGAACCCTGCAGGCTAGCTAAACATTTTCTTAGGCTAGGTGCTTCAAAGAAGTCCCAACGTATCTTTAGTGTTTATGAACGAACAAGGAAACTGTTCTTTGCTCTTCGAAATTTTAAAAATTTTGTTATTTCCTCAATAAACTTGATTAGCCCTCGTATACAAATTTGAAATAGTTATGAACAAAATCAAATTTGAAAACCCAGTCTAACCAATTCTAACTTTTAAATCTTCTTAAACACAAAAAGGAAATCTGCCTTGCATTTAAGGTTCCCATGTTCTTCTTTCCCAGCTTTAATATTTTTATTTTATTTAGGAAGTGTTTTCTAAAGTTTTTCAACTACTTCGACTTTTCATGTGGGTGATTTCAAAATTTCACTTTAATTTAAATTTTCGTGTAGCTATAATTCATTCCATAGCTTATAGTTTTGTGGCACTTTTAATTATTACAATTCCAAACAGTTTTTACGCTAGCTTTTAAGTTCTTTGCTATTAGTTACGTATTACTGAGTACTCTTTATTTGACTCAAATCTTCTCATATCACAATATATATATCATTAATTAACTTGAAGACTATAGCTTAATTCCAAAAGGAGCAAGACATACAAAGCAAAGAACCAAGTCCAGGAGCAGTCTTAACCCCGAGAATAAGAGCACAAAATGCAGTCTTGATAAAGCTTAAAATCGTTCTAAGCGACATGAGATACCACAATCTGATCAATGATAGGTCCACAGAGAGATCCAATATCCATTTTCTTGGTATGGTAATAACCACTGAAGAAAGTAATTCTAGTTCTTGCCTCAATCGCCTTGAACTTGAAACTTGCTGTCTTAAAGTGACCTCCACCAACTGAAGTGTGTGGTACTTTCAGTGTATCTCTGGCTGCAAAAGCTTCAACCATCATGGATCCATGGCAGTCGTTTTTAGCATCTCCAACGGCAAAGGAGAGACTGTACGTTTGACCTGGTGAAGTTCTAATGACTTGTGCAATGGCACTTTCTTTCCCTGCAACGAGCTCGATCGCGGCTTCTCCATAGGGGACATTGAAGTACTTGGAGTCAATGAACTTGACTGCCTTGAGTGACTCTATGATCCATCCGGGTAACGGCGATGTGAGATCTTCTTGTTTAGGTGGGAGAAGCACTCCTTGTGTTGAGTTCACAAGACGGTGAGGACCTTCTTCGAACCCTCCGTTCTTAACCAAGTTCCCTGAAATTGTCAGAAATTATATGAATTATGAAACAGTTCCTTAACAATAAAGAAGAAAACTAAGGACAGACAATTAAACATACAGTATATAGCTTAACCGAATAAACTCAAATGACTAAACCGAAATCGGATGGCATAATTAGTCGGGTTTTATTTTTAAAAGCTGAAACCACAGCAGATTTGACTATACCGAGCCAAATAACCTAATAAAATATTCTTATTCTTAGTTATATACAACTAAACTATAAATGATACCTTAGTACAGACTTATAAGATGGTCTAATAGATGATATCTTAGTAGTTACTAGTGAGTACAACTATAATGGTAGTAAATTCATTATTTCTTTAAGTTTGTCAGATATATAATTTAGGATATCTACAAACCCAATCTAAAACGACAAAAGAAACCTAATCATATAAATGGTTATTTTTATTTCATTTAAATTTTTATAAACCGATGAAAGCACAAAGACCGGAACCAACTCGAAACCAAACCAAAGAGGTTAAGAATTTACCTTTGGTGTACATGGGATGAACAAGCTCCTTAATGGCGACAGCGTCCAACAATGGACCACAAGCGGGATCTTCTTGAACACCCGGATTATGGAAAGTCACAGTAACCTCAGAAGTCGTGGGAACGAAAGCCCAAGCGTACACGTCACCTCCGAAGCTGTTGTAGAGTGTCTGAAGCGGCAAGTCACCGGACTGAGGAGGCACAGAGACTCGAAGGACCTCGTCTTGTGCACAAGTCCTTGATGCACCGAACGTGAGTGAGTAGAGAGAGCCTGGCTTCACTTTTAACTTCTGAGAGATGGTGGCTTCGTTACCGAGCCTCACAGCGTGGACACCATGAGCCACCGGAAAATACATGCCTCCCGGCTGAGGACCACCAGCGATGTACTCGACGAAACCGGTGGTTTCCCACTGGGGCAAGGCGGTTTTGCCGATTAGAACCGTTTTTTTCATGTCGGTCTTCTTTGGTGACTCCTCGAAGTTTCCATTACGAAGAAATCCTGAACAGAGAAGAAATGTTTAGATCTACAGACACGCATGGAATCTTTTCCTCCAAAAACACCAAATCTTGATTCATATTCCTATGCAGAGTTTTCCAAAATCCAAAGTCAGAGAGTAAGAGAGAGAGAAAAGATATCTACCTTCATAAGCAGGAGCTCCAAGAGCAGCACCACATAAGAGTAGTAAGAGAGGTAGAACAATGGCCTTAGGCACCGCCATTTTCTCTTTTACTCTGCTCAGTGTAAGTGAGGAGCTTCAGGTAAGAGAGAGGGTCCGAGTTTGAGATTGTGAGAGAAAGGCGATCTCGAGATGCTGTGACTTTATACAAGAAAAGTCAGTAGAAAAAGGGGTTTAAAGCGAGTTGGGGAAGAGAGAGATAAGAGGAAATCACGTAGAAAGAGGCAATTGAAATGGACCCCATTGGTGCATTTTGTCTGTCTGTCTTGCTCAGCTGAAACCGACTTTCTCCTTAATTCATGCTCTCTTATTTCGTATTGGCACTTGTGCCCTGCTTCACAACTTTTCCCACTCCCCACATTTTTAAGTGTAGATATTTTGGCTTCCATTGCTAGTCAATTCGTATAATTCATAGGGTCATTATAAAGAAGAACTGAGACGGATTAAAGTCTGTTATATTAAACAATTTTCTTTTCTAAATTAATCATAAAAGAAACGGACTGGAATAGTTAAGCATTTGCCTTTTCTTAGTAATGTTAAGAAACTACTACGTCATAGTATTAAGGCAAATCAAATAATTCCAAGTCAGTAACAGAGCCATAACAGAGCAAAAATATTCTCTCCAAGACTTTAATAACGAACTGCATCTGCATGCACTGTAGGATGAACTTGACCTATGTGCGTTTTTAAAACGACCTTCTAACTAACTTTTAGTTTACAAATCTCTGGACAACAATAACAACAAAAATTTATTGTTTGACAAAATATAAGAAATGTACAGGGCTTTTGATCTTCTTAACGGGATTTGCGGCAGATGCATCTGTAATTGTGTAATTATGGAGTGAGATAAGGTGGTGCCAATTCTGGCTTTGGCTGGTTCCAATAATAATTGGGGGATTTAAATGAATATCCACACGTAAGGGCAAGAAAATCAGAGGCATGTGCATTGTTATGACTATAGGCAATGTTAATATGGTATATAGTCAGCGAACGCATGTGACATACATCACAAAATTACGTTTGTGTGGGGTCCCTCCCATTTTTCATGTATTGATGATATCAAACTCTATGCCTTATTATATGATCCCATGCGGCCTTGTTTGCTCCATGTTGCAAACTTGCAATTATTAATTACGAAATGGTTGTTGTCACTAACAACCCGGCCTGTGTAGACCCGACCATTAACATATAGCCCATGTAAACCCGTTAAGTGTTAAGTTCGTTTAGAATCCGTTTCGTCTAAACCCGCGTGCACATGTTCGCCCGTTTATAGTCTATTTCTTTAAATCCTTTTGTACGAATACTAGACGAAACCATGACCCATATATTCTCTATATATCACTACTGCAAGTGCAACGCTAGAAGGGATATTACACATGTGTGTTGCTCGGGATTCGGGAATATGTAAACCTACCTATAATTAATTTAGTATTTTTAATTAAAGAAAAGAAAATAATCTGATCTGAAAACATAGCTAAAAGTAAGCCAGTTTAACAGATGCTTTGTATTGATGTCTAAAAGGCCCAAAATTTAGCTGAACTATAGCCATTCAAAACTGAAAGCATAAACACATCTACTGTCAAAACGGAGATGATGGGAACCAAGGAGTGGGTATAGTAGGCTCTAAACAAGCCCGACTAGAAAGAAGGATAAAAGTCCAATTTGAAAGGAGAGTAGAAAGGCCCACAGATGTGTTCTTCAACCATTCATCATCTCCACAACATTCATAAATCTCCCCATTAACCAGTTTGTTCTCTTAAGGCAAAAGCGCTTTTGAACATGCATCTTTGTAAACATGGTCTTCACCCACGTTGTTTCTGATTCCATGGCACTTTCATTCTGAGAAGTGCGCTGAAATACCATCACCACAATCCGAGTGTGAGTCTGAGTTTGGAGGAGATGGCGTCAAAAGAGAGTTACCTTGGGTCATGCTACTATGATACTATCCCAAACTTTGGTGTCTCCTTCTCATTTGTTTTCTTTTTAATGTGGTATTTTCTGATGATGAAATCAGTTCCGGTTTGGAAGTTATTATTAAAGCAATTATGCGATAGATGACATATTTGAAAGTTATATTTGCCAATAATTTTTTTTTTGGTTTTACTTTCTATCTACTCAATTGTATATTAATTATAATCTTTACCCAGATTTGTTTTTTTTCTTTTGGTTTATAACAACTTAACAAGATAATTGGGCTCATAATATCAAATTTCTTCCTTTTTTTTTTAAAAAAAACACCAAAAACACCAAAATAGTATTTGCGATCCGACGTGGAAACATTTGATTGGAGGGAAGAACAAGCACTCGGGCTGCTTTGGCTGTGCATCACCGTTGATTAAGCTTTGTGATGAGAAACCAATCTATCCTCTCTCTGCCTCCAAACCAATCTCTCTCTCAGAACTCCCAAAAGAGACGACCTTTAACTCCTACTCTCTCTCTCTCTCTCTGTGCGAGAAAGAAACTACTAATTAACTGATTAATAATAATCTTATTATTATCGATCGATTCTAAGTTAATATTACTAAATATTTTATATGAAAAAATAAATAAAAAAAGAGAGAAGCGATCTCTAAAATCAACCTTAAGAATTTGTTTTTTTTTTTTGGTTGGAGGAATAATTGCTCGTTTTCGGTGGGGGATAATAGATAGATAAATGGCCTTTCACGTAGCTTGCCCAATTACTTGGTATGCTCTAATCTCTTGTCTCTTAATCTCCCTTTTAACGGGACGCTATTCACTCTCTATTATCTCTCTTTCCCTCTCCGTGTTCGATGATTGGTGTGTCTTTGTTGCAGCCGTCGGATCTGCTTCTGCTCCCTAGGGTTTTCTCGGGATCTCCGTGGCGCCAATGCGAAAGAGCAGTTTCTTAGAGGAGTTCATCGAGTCGAGAACTTCCTCATCGATCCATGTGGTTCTTTAAAGGAAGGTACGGTTCAGGTTAGGGTTCCTAAGGTCTCCCCTGCTCCTCAGACTGTTTCTGGAGATGACGGCATTGATGAAGCGGCGGCTCAGGAGGCTTCGGCTCAGAAGAAGCGTGTTTCTCTTCAGAGACAGGCCGCTGTTACGGTTGAGGCTGCCGAGGATTTCGCTCGCAGGTTCGAATCCGGTGTCGATCAGGTAACTTGGTGTTTATTATGTTTGCATTGTAAAGAAGTCGTCTTTTACTTCCAAAGTCGATAGCTTTTTTCTTCTTCTTTTACAGCTTTCCTCAAAAGATCATGTTGGTGAGGAACTAGCTCTGCCCGGCTTGAATATTATGTGCAGAATGTGCTTCTTGGGAGAAAGTCAAGGAACTGAAAGAGCGAGGAGGATGCTTTCCTGTAACAGCTGTGGCAAGCACTACCACAAGAATTGCATCAAGTCTTGGGCCCAACATCGAGGTACTTCATTCAATTCCTTTGCTGTTCTTTTTTCTCTTTCTCTGCCTTGGTAAGGCTTCTTCGTCTAATTTGCTGTAAGTTGCAGATTTATTTCATTGGAGTTCGTGGGCTTGTCCCTCGTGCCGGGTTTGTGAGGTCAGTTGAGTTTGTTTCCAGTTTCTCATTCTCTTCTTCGTGATATCTGTTGCATTTAAGTTTTTCTATGCACTGTCGATCCCTCGCAATGTGTGTCTTGCTTTTTCGAACCTGCCTCAATGATTCTTCACATTCCTTAGGTCTGCCGTAGAACAGGAGATCCTAACAAGTTTGTCTTCTGCAAAAGGTGTGATGCCGCTTACCATTGTTATTGCCAACATCCGCCACACAAGGTACCCTTCCAGATTGTTTTTTCATGCCTTAAGTAAATTGGCTTATGTATGTTATCTGGACCGTGTAGAATGTAAGTTCTGGGCCATATTTGTGCCCAAAGCATACAAGATGCCACAGCTGTGATTCTACTGTCCCTGGAAATGGCTTAAGTGTCAGGTATACATTCTTAGTCCTTTGCAGGATAGGTTACTCGTATAAGTGAGCATAACAAGAAACTTTATTTGGCGTGTTAAGGAATTTCAGAATCATTTGGCTCGAAGTTCATTGATCAGTTATCCTCTCGCTTTTTGTTTTGTTTTCTGCAACAGGTGGTTTTTATCATATACTTGCTGTGATGCTTGTGGCAGATTGTTTGTAAAAGGAAATTATTGCCCCCTATGCTTGAAGGTATTTTTTAAAAGCAAATTTCGTCTTAGCACTATCATGGCCTTTATTATTTAGTTTGTGGCCAA
Organism: Sisymbrium altissimum; assembly: GCA_900406495.1. NCBI lineage: Eukaryota > Viridiplantae > Streptophyta > Magnoliopsida > Brassicales > Brassicaceae > Sisymbrium > Sisymbrium altissimum. The sequence continues at coordinate 65,166 of OVBI01000324.1, read as the reverse complement.
AACATTCAGCTTCTGTTAAAATATATACCTCTTTAGTGTTGCGTCAATCAGGTTGCGTATCTTGTATAGGTGTATAGGGATTCAGAATCAACACCGATGGTATGCTGCGATATTTGTCAACGCTGGGTGCATTGCCATTGCGATGGAATAAGGTTCTTCATCATCATATGCACTTAGATATAGTTATTGCGGTTGCATATCTGTACTTGATTTTGAGAACTTTAAATATGCAGAGCAAATGTATTTCAGTTATAAATCTGAAATTGTTTGCTCTTGAAAACTGTCATGCAGTGATGAGAAATATCTTCAGTTTCAAGCTGATGGGAACCTACAGTATAAATGTGCCACATGCCGTGGGGAGTGTTATCAGGTATGCCTGCTCCTGTTGTTAGGACCCTCGCTTCTTAGTCACTCAGGTCACTCTTGTTGTTTCTTTTTATTTGTATAAGTCGTGCTCCTAGAGCTTAGGGTTTTCTTTTGGAGTGGGAAGGGGAAGAAATAGTGCAATTGGCTAGTGTGTCAGTTAATCAGATAATGTTTTCTTTGTTTTCTAATTCTATCTTGGCTCTCAGGTGAAAGATCTTCAGGATGCAGTTCAAGAACTTTGGAAGAAGAAAGATGTGGTGGACAAAGAGTTGATTGGTAGTTTAAGGGCTGCTGCTGGTTTGCCAACAGAGGAAGAACTATTTTCGATATCTCCGTTTTCAGATGATGAAGACAATGGTCCCGTATCTGGGCGCTCACTGAAGCTCTCTATCAAAGGACTAGTGGATAAATCTCCAAAGAAAAGCAAGGAGTATGGAAAGAACTCTCTAAACAAAAAACATGCTAGTAAAAAAGGTCATCACACTAAGTTAGAGCTCCAACAGGATTCTGAAGTTTATCAGGGACAGGGGATTGAATCTCAGAGAAGCAGGCTAGGTGGTGCTAAATTTGATAGTGTGGGGTTTCAGATAAATGAACGGTCTGATGTTCATTCTTCTGTAGCTGGAATTTGCTCAACACATGAGCCTAAGATTGTAAAACACAAGAGGGTTGACGATGTTATGGTGACTGATGAGGATAAGCCATCAAGGATAGTTAGAATAAAGTGTAGCAAGCCTCATGATTCTGATAGCGAGGACACCCAAAGAAATGTAGGCGAGGAGAAATCAGTAAAGGCAAAGAAGCTGGTCATTAATCTAGGTGCTAGGAAAATAGATGTCAGTGACTCTTCCAAGTCCAATGTTGTATCTCAGTCTTCGGGCGAAGTACGAACTTTGAAGATTTCTGGAAGGTTTGGGAAAACTCAGTCTGAAGGAAGTAAAGGTACATTTGGGATGATCACACAGTTCCCTGCATCAACAAGTGATGGAAGTCATGTGGATGACAAAACATCCATCTCACCATCTTTACAGAAAGAAGCAAGACCTCTGCTGAAATTTAAACTCAGGAAACCTAATTCGGGAGATCAAACGTCTTTAATTACGACGCAATCTGAGGATGAAAAGCTGAGTTCTGCGAAGGGTCAAAGATCAAAGAGAAAGAGACCTTCAAGCTTAGTGGACACGGCTTCTTTGAAGGAAGACGGTGAAGCTACAACACATTCTCATCAAGATAGTTCAAGGAGCGACGAGATGATGGATGCTAACTGGATTTTGAAGAAGTTGGGTAAAGATTCGATAGGAAAGAGAGTGGAAGTCCATGGATCTCAGAACTCATGGTAAGTTTGATCTACTTAACTTCTTTATTATTAAGCTCCTGTGTTTGTCTTGCTTACGTATCCAGATCCAAGGTCTAAAACTAATAATACATTTTCCTGTTAAAAGGAATAAAGGAACAGTAACAGACGTTATTGGAGACACGTCCACATTGTCCGTTTCTCTAGATGATGGAAGCATCAAGACATTTGAACTTGGAAAGCACAATGTCCGCTTCATACCGCAGAAGCAAAAGAGGTCGAGAAATTGATTGGATCATCAAACAGCGTTTTAGTCACTAACTTTCTGTGTGCGCGCCACATGAAGAAGATACTGTATGTAGAAGCATTTCATGCGTTTTAAGCTCTTTTTGGTGGTAATTATCAGTAAAATGAGCAGCGCCATACTTTGTAGATATTACTTGTGATATTGAAGGTTAGATCTTGGTAAGGCTCGATTGGTCGTTCCCTGTAACTCACTTATTTGCTCTAGGTCCATAGTCCATACTACTACTTTTTGGCAGACTCATGTAACATTTTTTTCTTTTTCGAATTCAAGCATGTGAGAGAAATCCACAGTTCTACTCTGTTACTAAATGGAAAAAATATGGTATTACCAATGATCAAAGTGAAATTAAACAGGGGGTGGTGGCAAATCGATAAGAAGCCAAAAGCCAACACAATCATCAGAATCTAAGTCATCTTGAATTGCAAGAAAATGCAAACCTCCACTTGCTTTCTTTGCAGATTCCCAAGCTTCAGCTTCATCGGTCGTAACAGGTGTTTTCTTGTAGGTTGCGTAGACATATCTTGTCGAGATCCCAACAGCTAGAATCAAACATGCTTTTGAACTGTCTGCTTCGATCGAACATACCTCGAGACCATTCATCCAAGCTGATAATGACCATGTATAAAACTCAGGATCAGAAACCACATTACAGCAACAACTGACTTGTCCAAGATGGTTTAGCAAGAAACACACACTGACCTGCTAGAGGTTTTGCCCGTGAAGAAGCAACAGAGAGACCCGGAATCAGAGTATTGTCATCAACCTCAATGCCAAGCAAATCCAAGTCTAAGGTTGCACCAAACACAAACTTCTCCTCGAAGCATGAGATCTCTTCTCTAACAGCTGAGTAAGGTAATTGAACAAATGCCCATCTCTCCCCAAATAAATTCTCTGGAAGATTCATTGGGAAGGGATTGTCTAGAGATAAAAGAGGCAATGATCCCTTTTGGAAACCGGGGTGACGCGTGTACACAGTGTCATAACGTTCTTGCAACCATAGAAACAGAGACAGACACTGCAAATCCAGAACTTGGTTTTGTTATGAAACTTCGTTATATCATATAGAAAAAAAACATGCAAGAACAAAAAGACTTTGCTCACGCGTTTACTAGGCACTGCCTTTATGGCAAGCTCTTTGCAAGCTTTTGTGATAATGGTTTGCATCTGTGACCTGCAAAAAAGACAACAACTTTAACCATGAGATTACATTTTCTACGAAAGAAAAGAAAACTCATATTTTTTTTCGGTTTGGTGTTATGTACCTGAAGAAGCGAATCTTCTCAGGGAGAGGAACACCCAAGTCTTGTGTGATGGAAACAATGGCGTCTTTGAGAGTAATACTGTTGATGACATTATTGGGGAAGTATTTGGTGACTTGAAGCGAGAGTGAAGCATCGCAAACCACAAGCTCCCATATCTTCTTCCCTCTGGAGTCGAGAATGGGCCTCGAGCAGAAATCCAATTCCCACTCTTTTATGCTCTCCGCATCGGTTTCCGGATCAAGGTAGCTCAGCTCCGACGTCGGATCATCTTCCTCTACTTCATTTCCTTCCTCCTGTTTGATGACCGTCTCTTCTTTTGCAATAGAGAGTGAGCTCTCGGGTAAGGAACGAGAGACGAAACGGCTGCGTTTCCACAGGGATTCGGAAGAGAAGAGATGGGCTTTGATGGGTTTCGTGAAGGAAGAGGATCTAGGGATTCTGGGAAGTGAAGGTGTCTGGATTCGAGTGGTGTTAAAGCCTAGCGTCGCCATTGAAGGAGGAAGCTTTAGGAAGAGCAGAGAAGATGATGTTGAAGAAAATGATTTATCCTTTTCGGTTGGTCCTTCCTCAGCCACAATTCTTTTTAACAAATTTGAATATTAATTCAGTAAAATATTGTTTTCTTATTTTAATTGTTTTTTTTATTTAGAGGATTTTTTCGGTTGGCTTCGTTTACCGAGGAAACATCGAAACACAAGTTTATCACTCGATCATGAGGTATAGTATTGAGTTACTTGTGAGACGAGTTTCAGCCATACCCCTACGTTCGGTATCTTCTAGCTTCCACTTTCTTCCTCATTTTTGCTCGTCTTCTTCTGCGTCTCCCAGTTCCAAGCTATTCATCGGAGGTTCGAATGAGTTGTATATAGCATGTCACAGTATTTATACATTTACATGATAATGACGATTTTGATACTCGTATGCAGGATTGTCCTGGTCGGTAGACGAACAGTCGCTCAAAGACGCTTTCTCTTCCTTCGGGGAGGTTGCAGAAGGTAAAGTATTTTTGATCGTCATCTATAAACTCCTCCAGCTGTTCGATGAAATGTCTGAGTGAGCTTTTTGCTTGGACTTTGGTGTTTATATGGATTTTATCTGGTCTTTGGTGGGATGTGTTAGTTTATTGATGAGTTTTTAGAAGCTTGAAAGAGCTCTAACTCTCTCACCTTGCCTGATGATAAGAGCTTGAGTTACAATTTTCCACTTTGATTTCTTCATGTGTTAAATATGCGTGTTTTCAGTTAGGATTGCGTACGACAAAGGAAGTGGAAGATCAAGAGGTTTCGGTTTTGTTGATTTCGCAGAGAAAGACGATGCTCTTTCTGCTAAACACGCCATGGATGGAAAGGTACAAGGCAAAAAAAAAAAAAAAGAATTGTGTTTTGTTTTGTTTGCTGTCACTATGAATGGTGTTCTTATGTAATATCTTTGTTTGTTACAGGGATTAATGGGTCGGCCATTGAGAATAAACTTTGCCCTTGAAAGGGTGCGTGGTGGTCCTGTGGTTGTTCCGCGGTTTGGGAAACCCAAGAGAGACAGAGAGAAGGTCTTCAAGTGATGTCTGCATGATCCCATAGAGATCTTTCATGTTTTATGACTCTTAACCAAGTGACAATAGTCAGCATTGTTTGTTTGTATACGCTCATGGGTAGGTCTTTGGTATAATTTCTAAAATGGATTATATGATATCAAAATTTGTAGTGTGGGAAGACGTTGATGCAAAGTGGTTTATATAACTATTATAAAGATTTTACACAGAGAAGAAGAGTAGCTTATGACTTATGCTAAACAGCTAAACAATCGTGTGCGAAAAACTTGGATGCACCAGGGATTGACGAAGACAATGAATATAGAAACATGGGATTTATTTATGATAAAGAAGAAGAAAGAATAGGAATTTGGAGAAGAGATCCACACACGGTTTGTTTTCAGGCCATTGGCATCGGTTTGTTCTCCAAAAAGGATCTGAAAATAATAAAGGCTTGACGGGGACGGTGTAGAGGCACTTCATGACCAGCTCCTGCTACTGTCACTAATGTGAGCCCTTTGTACACTTGACTCCATCCACCAACCTACAAATTACAATACGTTGCTCCTCAAATCAATTTTTTGCTTCTGCATAGATATTAACTTGAAGAAGCTCCATTTTTTCTCACCTTGCCATGATCATACCACGGGTACCAGTTTGTGATGGTTGCCAGCTTCAGTGCATCTATAGAGTATCGCGTTGCAGTTACAGGAACCACCGCATCTGTATCTCCACTGCATATTATGTAGGAAGATTGATCAAGCAACCATCATTTGCAACTAACGGAAGCATCATTTCAACATTTCATTGGAAGAGTTCAATACAACTTGGTACCTGAAGACCCATATTTTGAGACCTGCAGTAATCAATTCTCTGTATATAGGAAGCATAGAAACAGGGGAATCTGTCCAATAGTTTCCTACAATGTCACTGTAAGAGACCAAAAAATCTCAAAATTTCAAGCAAAGTATATATATAACCTTTTAATAACACAATCAGAACAAGAACTTTTCTAGACCTGCATGATTTCCAAGGGTAACGTAAGCGAGTGACATTTGCGTGGAAAGCCTTCTGAACTTCCACGCGGTTAAAGTACACATTCGAATACCTTTCTGTACAAGGATCATATGCTCTTGACATCCATGGCTGAGTCATCCAATGCAATGTGTAGCATTAGCCCATAAAAGAAAAACCAAAAGAACAATCTGAAATGCTTTCTGACGCATGAAACTTACGTAGCGACCCCTTAAGAAGCTCTTGAGTTCTACAGTATTGTTGCACGGTTTAGTGAAAATGCTGTATGGATCGATATTTCCTTGCTCTAGTTCAGCATTTCTCAAAGCTTCCATACACTGCAGCGAAGGATGCTGGGAGGATACTGAGTAGCACGCGGTCTTTAGTTGGTGATAAGTGGAATCAGATATGAGACCGTGATTCCACCAATACTCGAATGTTCCTTTATAATCATGATAGTCATCTGTAACAGCATTTCCCACCTGAATAAGCAGACATATAAAAATCCCAAAGTTTACAATCTTGTTAAAAGTCTTGATATTTGTTTTTTTCAATCTTTACCATAAAACCTTTGAGGCTTATAGCCGGATTCTTGAAGCCCTTGTTTCTTTCATGGACAAGTTTAGACAACTGAGGAACAAAATGACCTGTACAAGAGAAACAGAGACTCAAGCCTAAGCATCAGCCATTTCTCAAAATGAAGAGCGATTGAAGATAGAAATTGTGAAACCTGCATAGCTTTCCCCAACAATGTAAAAATCCCTATGTTTGTATTGTGGAAACCTCTCAAACCAGTTGACAAGAAATCTATATGCATCTTCAGCTGCAGATTCATCAAAGACAAGACCAACAGTTAAAGCTCAAGAGAAAGGTAGTAAAATTCGGAGACGGCAGCATATAGAGAATCAAAGAGTTGTTACCAGTTCTCTGATCACCGGTTGTGTAAAGATCTGAAGTTGTGTTTGTATATGAGAAACCAACTCCAGCTGGAGACTCCAAGAAAAGCAAGTTCGCCACTGAGGAGAGAATGAGAGCATTGGAATTTGTGAAGAGAAGAGCAATTTTATGGACAGATATTTAGAAAGACCTTACATTTATTCCAAGCATAAAGTTTGGGGTGAAGAGTTTTCCCATCAGACCCAATACGAAAAGGTCCGATTTCTTCAGCAGCACCATAAGCAACAGAAGAACAACCTGGACCTCCATTGAGCCACAGAACCAAAGGTCTAGACTTTGGGTCACGGGTCGATGGAGACTCGACCAACCAGTAGAACAAAGCCCTTCCACGTTCTTCATTCACAGTGACGTAACCTGAGTACTGTCTGAAATCGACATTACTAGGTTGTCCAGGTAACTCAGTGATCCTGTCTCTCTTTTGTTCTTCCACATATGTGGAAGAAGAGGCAAAACTTGAAGAAATTGTGAGTAAGAGAGAGATCAGAAGAAGAGAGCAATCCATGAAGCCAAGATCTAAGAGAGCTAGATCTGGAACTCTGGATTCCTCACGATTTGGAGGTTTTTTCAGACAGTGAATGTGCGAGACATTAAATTTGTTCAAAGTCAAACTTACAGTTACTTAACAGACCAGTGCACTACTGACTACTGAGTAAGTGAGTAGTGAGTACTGACTAAATAAAAAAGGAAATTTAGCTAAAAGGATCATTTTTCTTCTATATCTGTGAAAGTGAAACTAAAATACTTTGATAATCAGTTTAGTTTAATTACGAAAATAATCTCAACTCTAATAAAGTTTTGTTGAATATCTCTGATATCCCCCAGTCGTGAAACTGAATTACAAAAGGATTTTTTAAACGCATTGCTTTGTTTTCGTTATTTGCTTTATGCAACGAAATGGAAAAACACAGTTATGTTTAACTATACCTCTTAGATAATTAAAAGGAGAAGAAAAAGAAAACTTTTTACTTCCCACATTCCTAGTTCCTAACCCAAACTAATTTTCTCCTCTCTCTTAGGATGATGGACTTTACCAGACATTATTTTGGTCTGACATGGGCATGCCTGGTTGTTTTCAGGGGCTAGGAATTTACTTGGGAGACATATCGCTTTTCTAAAAATCTTCTTTTGTCGTTAAGTACTTTTGGTATTTTCCAAGAAATAAATAAAGGTCTTATGACTATCCAAAATTTGACTGTTTTATCAACTCTCAGTCTGAAAGTAAACACTGTAGATTGTTGTGACATGTTTTGGCGCGGATAAGAATTTATATGCTTCTAACTATTTGTATCAAAGATCATATTATAATCTGACTAGCGATAAAAATCCGACTTGAATTAATATTACCACAGATTTTTCAGAACTGACTAAAACTGACACCAATGAAAGTAATTTGGACCGACTTCAAAAGTAAGAAAAATCAGTAATTGGACAAAAGGCTAAACATAGAAATAAAGGGGGGTGAAACCGTAAAGAAGGAAAAAGATATGGGCCATATAACAAACAAAGAAAATGGCGCGTGAGAGGAATCGAAAATAAATAAATATTAGTATGTGCTAATAATACAGTTCGTCAATTACCAAACCCAAATCTTATTAGTTGTCTGTCTTTTCGGTTTATATAATTGATATGGTTTTGAATTAAAATTGACATATCATTTAGTTTAACAACTGTATTAGGAAGGACCTGGCTTCGAATCTTTAGCCCATCTCTGGAATCCATCAATTTTGGCTAATTAAACCCTAATTCTCATTTTTTTTGTCGCGAATTTTCCCTCGTAAAAATGGATCGGTTTCCTTGAGTAGCAATTGTTCGTTTGCCGACGGAGGAAGGAAGCAAGGAGAGATGGCGCGACAAATGACGTCATCTCAGTTCCACAAATCAAAGACTCTCGACAACAAATATGTAAAAAGCCTTGTGTTCTTCCTCTTCTTCTTCCGCATTTCTCTTGGGATTCGGGTTTTATGGCTCAGCCAATGCATTTTTAGAATTTGAAATTGGAAATGCCAAATCTTAGTGGCACGGGAGAACATGAACAGTTTTGTTGTATTTTTGACTTTTTTATTTATTTATTTGGAGCGCAGATGCTGGGGGATGAGATTGGTAAAGGAGCATATGGTCGAGTTTACATAGGATTGGACCTGGAGAATGGAGACTTTGTTGCCATTAAACAAGTCTCCTTGGAAAATATTGTACAAGAGGATCTCAACACCATAATGGTTTGGTTTTCGTTTATTTCGTTCTCCCTGCTTTATGGCCTAATGTGGTCTCCCTTCTCCTCACACTGCTTTGCTGACTCAATCCTCGTTTCTCATTTTGATGTTTTTTTCGGCTTTTGGGATGATTTTTCTCTAGCAAGAAATCGATATGTTGAAGGTAGCTTCTTTCCTCCATATCCCGCAGCTATTGTTCCATTACACTTTCTTTATTGTGCGATGCTTTATTCAGTTTGTCTAATTCCATGTTGAGCTTGACCCTGTTTCTCAATTGTTGACATAACTGTTTTACAAAGCAACTTTGGCTTCATGTCATTAGTGGTTATGCTAGTAAAGATACACTCTTCCTGCTATGCCCTTCTAAGATGATATTTCGATGCAGAACTTGAACCATAAAAACATTGTCAAGTATCTTGGGTCCTTGAAGACAAAGACTCACCTTCACATTATTCTTGAGTAAGTAATACCTTTGTGTTTATTTCGGTCCACGCTGGACTAAGGTCTGGAAACTCAACTCCAATAATATATGTTTGCAGGTACGTTGAGAATGGCTCTCTTGCAAACATTATTAAACCAAATAAGTTTGGACCTTTCCCTGAATCGTTAGTGACTGTTTACATTGCACAGGTCTGTATACATCTTTTTCTAGTCAAGTTTCTGCAAACATTTTTGTGCTAACTACTGAATACAGGTCTTGGAAGGTTTAGTATATCTGCATGAGCAGGGTGTCATACATCGTGATATTAAGGGTGCAAATATTTTAACAACGAAAGAGGTGTGTTTTTCTCTACCTTGTGGATTGTATTAGTTATTCTCATGTCTTCAGTACGTTTATTCGTTTCAATATCTGTTGTATTCTGGGATACACAATATTCTTCTAGGCTATTCTTTCTTAGACACTTGAAATCTCATACTTCAGGGCCTTGTTAAGCTTGCTGACTTTGGAGTTGCCACTAAACTAAACGAGGCTGATGTTAACACTCACTCAGTGGTTGGAACTCCTTACTGGATGGCGCCTGAGGTATACCTTTGATAACACATATGTTATCTTCCATCATCATATTGTATATAAGGTTAATTTTCGTTTGTGATATATAAAAATGGACTTTGTTCTTTATCAACAGATGCATAAAGTTTTCTAGTTCTAACTGATTATAGGTGTACTGACGGATACCAAAATTTTGTTTAAGGTTATTGAAATGTCAGGAGTTTGTGCTGCTTCTGACATTTGGAGTGTTGGATGCACTGTAATCGAACTTTTGACATGTGTACCTCCTTACTATGATCTGCAACCCATGCCAGCCCTCTTTCGTATTGTTCAGGTTTTAAACCAACACTTTACGAGTCACTTCTCTTCTGAAAAAGACAAAAAAAATTCAAATGCTGTTAGCTATTAATTCCAAACTATTGCCTTTTCGGGTTTCGTTTTAGGATGATAGCCCTCCTATTCCTGACAGTCTCTCTCCAGATATCACAGACTTCCTACGGCAGTGCTTCAAGAAGGTATATTTTACTGCAATAGTGTTTGGTGATTCTACTTCTGTACCGGAACCTTGGGCACTTCGATCTAATATCCAGTATTCACATCTGATTTGTATCTTGGATATTACAGGATTCTAGGCAGAGGCCTGATGCGAAGACATTGCTCTCTCACCCTTGGATACGGAACTCTAGACGAGCATTGCAGTCATCACTTCGGCATAGTGGGACCATCAGGTGAGAACTCGTGTGTTTTAACTTTTGGAAGAATATTTCAGAATTTAGTATCTATCTCATCTTAGGGTGTGGGACATGTGTTTGTAATTCTGTCCTTGGTTACTTCATCCTTTGCAGATATATGAAGGGAGCCGATTCAAGTTCAGAGAAGGATGGTGAAGGTACTCAAGATGTAGCTGAGAGCCTTTCAGCAGAAAAAGTGGGGATGTCAAAAACTGTAAGATTCCTTAGGTCTATTTTTATCATCAATCCATCTTTTGGAAATGCAGCTAAGGAATCTAGAGATGAGCAGTATAACGCATTGAAGCTAGAGATGAACTTTGCTAAAGCTACTTATTCCATACATTTTTTGTCCAGAACTCGAAAAGCAAATTACCTGTGGTAGGTGTGGCGAGTTTTAGGTCTGAGAAAAATCAGTCTTCAACCAGTGATTTTGGTGAAGAAAGAGCGGATTCCGAAGATGATCTTGTGTCAGATCAAGTTCCTACGTTGTCTATCCATGATATGTCTTCTCTTCAATCCGGTACTTGCAGTATTTCTTCGGATGCAAAGGGGGTATCTCAAGATGGAAAATCAGAACATGATGAAATACCCGGAAATCTTGAACCGGAAGCTTCTGAAGGTAGAAGAAATTCTTTAGCAACAAAGCAGGTTGGAAAAGAATGTTCCATCCAGGTGGAGCAGACATCACATAGTTTTGGCCAAAAAAATGAAGATCGTGGGCTTCGAAAGGTCAGTTGTGTTGTTGCGTCGTTCTTGTCCTAGCATTTTCTTAGAAAATATGGTCACTCAGGAGTATGATGTACTCTTCTGTCTTGAGCTAATTGATAAGCTTCTTTTTCTTTACTGATAGAAACAAAACCGTTTGCTGAACTTGTACTGTATTTGATTTTGTTTTTGGCATATTCCACTTTTCCATGATTGAGGCTTCAATTGTGAGATAGATTTTTGTTTGTTGTTGGGACTTGGTCTTGTTCTTTACAAGATCTTATCGCCATACCTTCCCTTACTTTGTTGATGTGTGTTCATTACTAAGTGCTTTATTTTACGAACTGTTTCTTACGGTCGGATGGTAGGTTGTTGTTTGCTGCCTTATACTGAGTAGAAGACTTGCAAATTGACTAAGATCTGTTATGTTTGTTATATATATCTTAAAGGCTGTGAAGACTCCATCTAGTTTTGGTGGGAACGAACTGACTAGATTTAGTGACCCTCCTGGGGATGCTTGTTTGCATGATCTGTTTCATCCATTGGATAAAGTTCCTGAGGGAAAACCAAATGAAGCCTCAGTGTCGATGCTTGCATCAAATGTCAATCAGGGTGATTCTCCTGTCGCAGATGGTGGAAAGAATGATCTAGCAACAAAATTGAGGGCTAGAATTGCTCAGAAGCAAATGGAGGGTGAAACGGGACATTCAAATGATGGTGGTGATCTTTTCCGCTTAATGATGGGTGTTTTGAAAGATGATGTTATTGACATTGATGGCTTGGTATGCTCTCTCTCTCTCAAGTATGTGGGTTGGATATTTTAAGTAGTATACTGTTAACATATTTGTATATCTTGTTTCCCAGGTATTTGATGAAAAAGTGCCCGCGGAGAATCTGTTTCCTCTGCAGGTATTCTGCTTTTGGCAATCGTTTGGCATTTTTTATTATTGCTGGTGCTACTTAAGTGACACTTCATGCTCTGAGAATGATAATTTGCAATTAAATATTGAAAAGAGAACCGCGGCTTCTCAACTCAGTTCTAGTTGTTTCCATTTTTTTTGCGATTCCAAATCTTAATATTTAATTTGTTAAGTTTTTATAGGCAGTCGAGTTTAGCAGATTGGTGAGCTCATTAAGGCCAGATGAATCAGAAGATGCAATAGTAACTTCTTGTCAGAAACTTGTTGCCATGTTCCGTCAGCGACCTGAGCAGAAGGCAGTATTTGTGACACAGCATGGTTTCCTCCCTCTAATGGATCTACTTGATATTCCTAAATCCCGAGTATGTTTATTTGTAATCAAGAAGGATTTTTTTTCTGTTGTCCTTCATCATCAGTAGTTGTCAGTTTGATGTGAATACTATTTGGCTTATGCGTGTGAATCTTTTCTGGTTCTTTCAGGTAATATGTTCTGTGCTGCAGCTTATAAACGAAATTATAAAAGATAACACCGACTTCCAGGAAAATGCTTGTCTCGTTGGTCTCGTAAGTCTTACATTCCAATTGGTTGCTGACTTGGTGAATCACCAGTAGTTACTTGGTATAGTTGGGTGGATTTGCCAATTTTTCTATCTAAAGCTCGTCTACATTTCTATCTTTTAATGTTAAACATCCATTTCAACAGCTAACACAATTTTCGTAGATAATTTATCCATGGTGTCGTTATCTCATCAAATAGTCAACTCTGTTTTCTTTGATGTGACAAGAAATCCCATAAAAACTGATTATTCCAAGTGAAATGGCAGATTCCTGTGGTAATGAATCTTGCTGGTCCTGAGAGGGATCGTTCTCGAGAAATTCGGAAGGAAGCAGCGTACTTCTTGCAGCAGCTTTGTCAGTCAAGGTTACAAGTCATCAAATATTTATTAATTTGCTTCTCATTTTTATTTCTTGCAAGTCCTTGAGTTGATTTGTTAGCTTCTATACAGCCCCTTGACATTGCAAATGTTCATTGCTTGCCGTGGAATACCCGTTTTGGTGGGATTTCTTGAAGCAGATTATGCCAAATACAGGTGGGTACAGTTAACCGTCTTCTTGTGGTGTTTGCCCTTCTTTCAATATATTGAGTGGAGAAGTTAATGTGAGATATTTATCGAGTATTTCATCACAAGGACTTGATATTTTTCCCCATTCGGTGATTCCTAGATTTATTACCAGTCCCAGCGCCATCTGTTTTTTGTTTTTGAACCTGTCGTCGTGCCTAATTTATGCGATGTGTGTTTCTTTTATGGAAAACAGCTGATGCATTTCTCAATAGCTCAACATTTTCTTCATTCAGCTCTTCTGCCTTTAATCAATTCTGTTCTTTTTTGGCCTCTTTCATGTGCGACGGAATTCTACTGATTTGAGCTTTTCTGTCCAGGGAGATGGTTCACTTAGCTATTGATGGGATGTGGCAGGTATTCAAACTCAAAAGATCCACCCCGAGAAATGATTTCTGCCGTATAGCTGCCAAAAATGGGATTCTTCTTAGGTTGATCAACACTCTTTATAGCTTGAATGAGGCAACTCGACTTGCTTCTGTTTCTGGGGGAGAATTGATTGTGGATGGGCAAACTCCACGAGCACGCTCTGGTCAACTTGATCTTAACAACCCTATTTTTAGTCAGCATGAGACTTCACCCAATGTGATTGATCATCCTGATGTGTTGAAAACAAGGCATGGAGGTGGTGAAGAGCCTTCTCATGCTTCAGCTTCAAATTTTCAAAGATCAGATGTCCACCAACCAGATGCCTTGCACCCAGATGGTGATAGGCCTAGATTAAGCAGTGTTGCACCAGATGCCACAGAAGATGCTAGACCACATCATAGGATATCTCTCTCTGCCAATAGAACATCGGCAGATAAGCTTCAGAAACTGGCGGAGGGTGCGTCTAATGGGTTCCCTGTTACTCAGCCAGAACAAGTCCGACCTTTGCTTAGCTTGTTGGAGAAAGAACCCCCTTCAAGACATCTTTCTGGTCAACTGGACTACGTAAAGCACATCACTGGCGTAGAGAAACATGAAAGTAGACTTCCTCTTTTGCATGCATCGATCGAAAAGAAAACCAATGGAGACTTAGATTTTCTGATGGCCGAATTTGCAGGTGATTTTCAAAGTTCTGTATTTAGCAAGACTGCTCGTACTGTAAGCACGTATGTGATTTTTTTTTTGTGTGCCATCATTAAATTGTTTCTTCAGCGGTCTCTGGACGTGGAAAAAAGAACGGAAATCTTGATACTACGCCTAGATATTCGAGTAAAACGATGACAAAGAAGGTTATGGCTATTGAAGGAGTCGCTTCTACATCTGGGATTACATCTCAGACCGCATCTGGTGTTCTGTCAGGTTCGGGTGTTCTAAATGCTAGACCTGGAAGTGCCACATCATCTGGTTTACTTGCCCATATGGTCTCCACGCTGAGTGCAGACGTCGCAAGGGAATACTTGGAGAAAGTGGCTGATCTTCTTCTTGAATTTGCTCGAGCTGAAACGACTGTAAAATCATATATGTGCAGCCAAAGTTTACTCAGTCGCCTTTTCCAGATGTTCAATCGTGTAGAACTTCCTATTCTGCTTAAGGTACTTTAAAATATAATCAAGTTTCTTCTCTTTTATTTTTCTCCGAATGTGCTTCCTATAGCATCTCTGTTTTCTCTCTGGCGAGATTGGATGTGTGGTTTAGAGAATATTCAGGTCGCATGCTTATAAAGCCTTTTCTTTGTCCAGATACTGAAATGTACCAATCATTTATCTACCGATCCAAATTGCTTGGAGAGTCTTCAGCGTGCAGATGCAATTAAGCACTTGATCCCCAACCTCGAGCTTAAGGATGGCCATCTTGTTTATCAGATCCATCATGAGGTTACCTTCTTGACTTGAATAGATATTGCTTTCGTCTGTCGGTCACAACTTGTTGTCCAGTATGTTATTTGAGGATTGAAGTTTTAGATTCTTGTTCCAGTCTTTATATCATCCGTTGCTGCTCTTAGTCGGTTTGACCCAAGCTGACGTTTTGTAAATTGTAATTTATGTAGGTACTTAGTGCACTATTCAACCTGTGCAAGATAAACAAGAGGAGGCAGGAACAAGCGGCTGAAAATGGAATCATACCGCACCTGATGCTTTTCGTCATGTCGGATTCTCCTCTGAAACAATATGCATTGCCACTACTATGTGATATGGCTCATGCATCTCGGAATTCAAGAGAGCAGTTAAGAGCCCACGGCGGTCTGGATGTGTACCTGAGTTTGCTCGACGATGAATATTGGTCCGTGATAGCCTTAGATTCAATTGCTGTTTGTTTGGCGCAAGACAATGACAACCGCAAGGTGGAGCAGGCGTTGCTCAAGAATGATGCAATTCAACAATTAGTTAACTTCTTCCAGAGCTGTCCAGAGAGACATTTTGTGCACATACTGGAACCATTCTTGAAGATTATCACGTATGTATCACTCCTCTCTTATAACAGATTATCTATATTTCCAAAATGTTCTCATAAAACCATGACATATCTAACTATGAGTGAAGCTGCCACTCTCTAGTCTTCCTGATACTGAAAATGCTCTATCTCTTCTTAATGTGGAGCTAATCCTATTCACCTTGTTGAATCCAGGAAATCATCTCGAATCAATACGACATTAGCTGTAAATGGATTGACTCCATTACTGATTTTAAGGCTAGACCACCAAGATGCGATTGCTCGACTTAACCTCCTGAAACTCATAAAGGTAATGGATACATGGATCATTAGATTATTCAAGCTCTTGCTAATCTTGTTATGGGTGTTATTGAGTGTTTGGTTTCGGCGATCATTGAATCAGGCTGTTTACGAGCACCATCCAAGGCCAAAACAACTGATCGTGGAGAACGATCTCCCTCAGAAACTGCAGAATCTGATAGAAGAACGACGTGATGGACAACGTTCAGGAGGCCAAGTTCTGGTGAAGCAAATGGCAACATCTCTCCTCAAAGCACTTCACATCAACACCGTCTTGTGAGAGTCCAAATCCAAACCTCTGCCTTCGGACTGCACACTTATTCTTATTTTTGCAGGAAGAATTCACTCAAAAGTTTTCTTCTTTTCCATTTACAAAGTTTTGTAACTGTTTGCTTATGTGGCTCTCTTGTGCTTTTTAGTCCCCCTGAGAGAAGCCAACACTTTATTCATTTCGTATATATAACTTTATACATTTCAGTTGCATTAAATTCAGATTTGGTTCACATTGTTTTATTCGGTGTAAGAACTAAGAAATTTGTAACCATTTGTCATTCTTTGAAATATACAACTAGATGGTTATTTGCATCATGGGGATAATATATTTTTTTAAATTACTATGATTTTATTTTAGAAGCATCAATCCAGTTTACAGTTTGATTTATTTTTGTTTTCTTCATGTTTCGAAGAAAAATGAAACCATAAAAAATCAATTAAACACATTCATCCATGCATGAGTGATAATTATATGAGTTTCATAAACGAATTTGCAACATTTCCCATAGTTTTTCGAATTAATGTGTTGGGCCGCTTATAGCTTATTTCATTAAAAAGTCAGTGGGCTTATTCATCCTATAAACCCTTTGAACCGATTTTGTACGGAAACCATCACTCATCTAGACAGACTAATCCAACGGCTAAGAAACCGTAGCAGTGAGTATGTGGCTAATCCAACGGTAGTAGAGGTACAGTCCCGAAATAGCTAAGACGACTTTTCTGCGCGAGTCTTGAACCCTTTCCATTTTCAGTGATATAATCCCTCGTGTTTTCAAAATTCCTTTAGCCCAACGGAAAAAAGGAGAGAAGTCAAAAGTTTCTTTTCTTGTCTTCTTGAAGAACCAAAGAGAAACGGGGGGTGGGGGAATGAAAAATTAGGGTTGTGAAAGCGAAATCTGTGGCTTTGCAAGCAGAAAACAAGTCGCCTTTAACAACACATCTCTCCCTTGAGCTGCGTTCGATAAAGGCAAGGTTCTGTCCATTTGGGCTGTTAGATTGATCTGGCATTAGGGTAGCGAAAGTTGAAAGAGGAGAAACTGAGAGGGTTTGATGAAATCAGCCATTGTTGAGGGGGAACTAGGAAACGTAGAGGCCGAAAGGAGGTTACTTGCTGAATGCTGGAGGCAATGTTCATCATTCTTTAAGCTTTGGTTGATGCTTGGTCAACCTGATGAATACCACTGCATACCACTCTGGCTCTGGCTTACTAATCTTTATGAGAAGGTGAATGGGCTGAACAAAGCTCGGGTTATTCTCACCATGGCCAGGGAGAAGTATCCTCAGGCGGCTGGGCTGTTGTTAGTTGAACCGAGGCATGAGAACAAGAGAGACGCAGGGCACTTGATGTCAAAGGCATTGCAAGAGTGTGGTTTTCTCTGGGCTGATGATATCCACATGCTACAGTCTAAGAACAAGGAGCCAGAGAGGGCAAGAATGATTCTTGCAAAAACAAGGGAAAGAGTAGAACTTGCTGAAGGCTTGAAGAAATTCCCATCATTCTTTAAGCTTTGGTTGATGCTTGGTCAGCTTGAAGAAGGGTTTGGTCATCTGGAACAAGCTTATGATTCTGGTTTGAAACACTTTCCTAACTGCATGCCACTCTTTCTCTCGCTTGCTAATCTTGATGAGAAGGTGACTGGGCTGAACAAAGCTCAGGTTAATCTCACCATGGTCAGGGAGAAGTATCCTCATGACAGTGTTTCTTCTTTAGCCTGGTTCATGTCGAATCAAGAAACAAGCTTTGTAACCATTTGCCAGCGAGTCCTGGCAACTCCTATGAAGTATGCCATACTCTTCTTTGTTTCATTCTACACCAATATAGCGTGATACAAAACACTAAGCTTATGTCTGATTTCTGATTTCAGGGTCCGGTTTCACTATGGTCACCCTGATGTCTTTGATAGAATCTTCCACATCACACGAGGTGGCATTAGCAAAGGATCACGCCTTAGCGAGGGTATCTTTGCTGGTTGGATTCTCGACCTTACTTATAGAATGTAGTTATATGTTACCTTTGTAATTTACTTAAGATTGATTCATGTATGTATCCAGGTCTCAACTTAACTCTTAGGCGTGGTAATTTCACTCATCACGAGTACATCCAAGTAAACAAAGGAAGAGATGTTGGTGTGAACCAGATATTCCTCATTGAAGCCAAAGTTGCTTGTGATAAGGTTGAGAAAAAAGCAAGGAAAAGAGTAGGAACTGAGAGAAGGTTACTCATAGGTACCTGATTGAGTATATTCATTTATTGATCCATATATATATGCACCTCCGAATCTGATGTAAAAGCATAAAACGTGTGTGTAGGTGATCAATTGCCATCAGCTTTATTAGGAAACCACAAAGATTACTCAATCTCTGCACTTTGTGAAAGCTCAGCTGGGGAGGATGAAGAAAAAGATGAAGAAGACGATGAAGATGAAGGAGAAGATGAAGAAGATGAAGAAGAAGAAGATGAAGATGAAGAAGATGACTCCTACTCCTCCTCTGAATATGTCTCCTCCTCTGAAAATGTCTCCTCCTCTTCGTCCTCTTCGTCCTCTTCGTCCTCCAAGTCCTCTTCCTCCTCTTCAGAAGAGGACGACACTATAAGATTCCCCAAAAGGTCTACTGCACTCAGAATGCTTTCACAGGAATGTCGTAGGCTTTTGAAAGAGAACGTGATGCAGTCTATCGACGAAGAAGACGCAAAGACATGTTTGACTCCTATCAGGTTCAATTTCGTACTTGAAACCAACCCCATTGAGGGATCATATTTTCTAGCTGATTCATGTGGCTACACGTATCTCTTCTGGCTCACTCTAGGTCCAGACAATAAGTATCTAGTATCTATAGAAAACAGAGTAAGATTGAAACTTGTTGCTGGTCCTATCCGAGACCAACTGAAACATCGACTATGTTGGGCATATGTAAGCTGTGATTTGATAAGTTCATGTAGGTATTTACATGGACTAGACAAAGAGTTTGTCCCACTTTCTCCAATGTTTTTGTGCCGGAATGCTAGTCCAGATGAGTATAGAAAACATTGTCAAGTTGGTGGTCGTGTACATTGTTGCTTTGGTGGTTATCTGGTCACTGGATTATTTTATGCTAAGTATCACGGAGTACCTAGAGAAAAGCCCGAAGAAAAGGAATTTAATTGCCGCAAGTCAAAGCCATTTGTTGTTGGAGATCAGGAGTTGTATAAGATAAAGAGTGTCTTTAACTATAACACTTTAGAGTCAGCTTTGGAGCGCTTGAATGAAGGATATCCTGTTGCTGCGTCTTTAATACTGTATGATGGTTGGAGTGACTACTACAAAGCTAAAAATGATGATGATCTGATGATCTATTATGGCCCGAAACCAGGGGCTAAATATTACACCGAACATGCAGTCATTATGATTGATTATAGAGTACTCCGTGGGGTAAAGGTTGCCATTTGCAAGATGAGCAACGGGTATGGTGCTGCTAATGACGGATACATAGCTGTAAGTCTTCAAATAATGGTAGCAATAGTTGGAGCCAAGAAAGAAAGACGAGAAGGTTGGTGTGACAACAAGCCACAGTATCTCCTATCTGATTTCTATTCCGTCGACGTGGAAATGGGTTCTGAGCCACTAATAAAGTGGATCCAGATCGAGCAGAAAAGAACATGAAGTTTAAGGTTAGAGATGATTTGTTTGATGACCTCATTGCTCCTACATGTCAAGCTACTCTTGCTTCTGCACTTCACTTAGAGATCAAGTCTGAGTTTAAAGGTTCCACGGGTATAATAATGAAACCGAAGCAGAAGTTTGTTGCTAAATCAGCTTCACGTAAGGGAAAGTAAGGAAATCTATTTTCGTTTTTCAACTTCTTTGATTCACTCTTTGTTACGCTGTTATGAATGTTATTTCTTAACTTTCTGTGGCTTTATATAGTACTGGACCAGCTGCAAGAATGGCTATGACTAGGACGGTGCATCCGCTCTTAAACCCTTACCAAGGAAGTTGGACCATTAAAGCCCCTGTTACGAACAAAGGACTCATGGGCACTTACAATAATGCTAGAGGAGAAGGATCTATCTTTAATGTGGAACTAGCTGATGAAGAAGTAAGGACTCCTTTCATGAATTCTCCAGCTCTGATAAATGTCTTAAGACATTATGTGGTGATTAAGTTTCTTTATTTATAAATTTATAAAAATCCAGGGAACCCAGATTCAGGCAACTATGTTTGAAGCAGTTGCTAGGAAGTTTTATGACGAATTCCAGATGGGAAAGGTCTACTATATATCGAGAGGACTGCTAGCTAATAAGCAGTTCAAGACGGTTCAGAATAAATATGAGATGACTCTAAATGAGATTTCAGAAGTTGACGAAGCTAGGAACGACAGCTCTGTACACATTGATGAGTTGGGTGCATATGTAAATCAAAAGGAGCTTATTGGTAAGGGATGTTTCCTATATAGACCATTTCTTGTAGGTAAACACTGATTTAAGATGATAACTAATGTGACTTGTTTGCTATATTAATTGTCCAGATGTTATTGGTGTTGTTCAAAGTGTTTCGTCTACCATGAGCATTAGAAGGAGGAATGACAATGACATGATCCCAAAGATGGATATGGCTTTCGCTTATGAGACAAAGAAAACTGATGTGGTGTAAGCTGTGATTTGATAAGTTCATGTAGGTATTTACATGGACTAGACAAAAACATGGTCCATGATGGACACACAGGGACCATGAGCTAAAGGGGTCGGTTTGTAATTTGCTTTAGTGATAGGAACTAAACCGTGACTTGAATTTGGCTCAAAATATAAGATGATTTAAGGAGAGACGACGAATGTGACACACATCTTTCCATGAGTCCATGACAACAGACAGTACTCCTAATATATACTACCATCCTTCACTACTTTATCTATGCGTACCACAGATTAATTACCAAGAGGGAGATGGAAAGGAAATTACTGAAAGCAAGAAGAATGACTCCCAATCTATTTAGGCAAACATAAGATATCAGTCTATTCAAGCACAACACATTGCAAAACGACACAAAAACCATTCTACTTAACAATCCAAATAACTTAGTCCAGCATTAATAAACAGTTAATTATATTTCAAACGGATCTTGTGTTGTGCAGACAACGAGACAAATAAGCGCCACAGCCACTGTGTTAGTACTCCATTGCAACTCCTGCAGCGTCAAAGTACACAGCATTCCGATTTGATGCTTCATGATCCTCACAGATTTGATTTGCAAGTCCGGTGAGATGTAACTTGATCCTTTTATTATCTGCAAAGGGTTTGTCGACGCCAAAACCCCCGCTAAACTGTATAATTTCTGAACTCTGATTCTGACCCTTGAGACTGAAGCATCCCGTATCCTCATTAGCAACGAGACCGATAATCTTACGCTTGTTTGATATAATTTCCGAAGTGAGACGAGTCTGACCCACGAGAATGAAGCACCCCGTATCCTCATCGAAGGATCTTCTAACTATAGCAATGCGATCAGAAACCTCACCAAGCGCAGCCTTGGACAAGTCAATGTAGCTTATGTAGAAGGTTGCATTTTTGGCATCGAGTCCCTCATCACGTATAGCCACCTTGACAATCTCCAAGTTGGGGAAAGCATTCCTAGCTCCAGCAGTGGCAACAGCAAGTTCCACATATAGACGAATCCAGTCATTGTCTTGCAGCTCTGATTCCTTGAGCTAACCAAAAGCAAAAGAAAAAACATACTTTATTGATCATATTATATGATGATGCCAGCGCCAAATGATGTGGTTAACTCTTACCCGGTAATAGTTATCAAAAGGATTCTCTGGCGGCCATTCGGGCATGGGAAAATTAAAAAACAACGTTTCATCGTCATCCTTTGTTTCCCCTATACAAAGATTAGATAAGATTAGATGAGCAATAGAGTTGAGATGATTTTAGTTGTATACAATAAATGCAACCATATGTTTACCTCGAATTCTTGTAATATCGCAGGTCAGAATAAATCTGCCATAACCTTCTTCTGATACTTTAGTCTGAAAAGTCTGAAGCGAAGATCCCCCAGTTGGGTCTATTGCATTCAAAGTTATGTAGTAAGAGGCAGCAAGACTACCCGTTGTTTGAATGTATTTCTTTACACGTTTCAGCTGAAACTTTGTACCCTGTGAGCAAAGGAACAAATCAATTGAGTATATAAATATATATTCAATTAAAGAAAGAAGAAAAAGAAGAGTTTTTTGACCTGCAGCAAATTGTAACGGTGAATACCCATCTTAGCATAGAGGTTGACTATGGGAGAACAAGGACGCTCTTTACTACATCTCTGTTTCAGATACCCGAACGTACAATCCTTGATATCGAACACCTAAGACCCCAAGAGAAAGAGAAGCATATGCAAATCATCAGAGCTAACCCGATTTTCAATTCATCAAATAAGCAAGGAAGATCAAATACTTACACCGTGTTTCTTCACTTCTTCCTCCGCGCGCGCCCTCATATTCCTTAATCTCTTCCCATCGCCATACTTTCTCATCGACATTATTATCGTCTCCCGATTTAGGTTTAGGTTTCTCGATTTTGATTTGATTGCTTTTCTTCTCTCACGCGAGATTATATTTATGTATCATCTTATGGGCTTCATTTGGGCCTTCACAACCCAATATCTTATTCATTTTCCTTTTTCTAATCTCTCCCTCAAAAGCATCAAATTAAATTTTAATTACTTCAGGTTACTGTTAATTAATAGCTCGATTCTATATTGCTTTAATGATTGAAAATAATGATAGGTTTAGTTTTATTTTTATTATTAAAAATGAGACATTTTTATTTTTCACTGATGAAATAATGACAATACTTGTTTTTAAAATAATAAACAAATGTATTAGTATATGTGTAACGATGTATTGTGTTATGTGTTACGTTTTAGTATTTATATATTAAAATTAAAATTTCAATTGCCATTTTGGATTGGAATATATTATTAGGTCTACTCCTCTGCTGCTGAGTAAAGAGAATTTAACTAGTCACTACTGTGTCCAAGTTCTATCTTGAATTTAGTTTTCTTGTTTATACATAATAAACTAAATTGTATCGTAAAAGGAGAAAAATAGATGTCTCAGATCTTTTTGTTTCTTTCAAAATCGTACTGTCAAACTACAACTGTTAGATTACATGTGTTAAATTCACTTCTAAACAAGATCAAGTGTTTTAATGATAGCATGCATTTCAAATGTGATGGAGATTTATTAATGAAGTGGGATTGAAAGGTTATCATTATGTCTAAGCTTTCAAATATGATATTTCTTTAGCATAAAAAAAAACAAAAAACTATGATCTTACTAGCTAATACTTCAAACATGGTCTATATATATATACACAACTCACGACCAAATTAAGAAAATATAGAAAAAGACTGAAATCAATGTTGTTCGTGGGGGATTAAAAGTCATCAAGTGCAAAGGGGAGAAACACGTCCTCGAGTGTCCAACTTCACATTGGAGCAAGACGCTTTGGAGACACCTTCTTTAGTAATTTGATCGACCAATTTAACGTTTTGCATTGTAATACCTCGACATGGAATGCTCTTGCTGCAAACAAATTTCACAGCTTCGGGTCTTGAGCTCGTCCCTTGTATGTTTTTGTACAATACATTACTCACTTGTACCGCCGATTTCTGCAACGTATCCCATATCAGTTTTGTTATTGTTATTATTATTACTCAAATTATGGTGAAAATATTAGATGATTTGGTTCAAACCTGTTCGGGACATGATTCAGGTCGATCACAATAGTCCTGGTTGATGATTATTGGGTTTGTAACGTTTTTCATTATGATGTCTTGGAATATAATGTTCTTTGCCATTCCATGTCCTCCCTGTTCATGAATAGTATTAAGAATGTTTTTTCTTAACCATCAAATTAAGTTTCAATACTAGAAAAAAAATACATTGATAATTTAATAGAGTGTTGGGGATTTACCTGCCAAGTCTTGATTCTCACACCATTAGTGGTTCCTATAAGAGTCGCTTTGTTGACTACCACATTTGAAACATATGCTTCTGAGTTATCTGCTCCCAAACTCCCAATGCTAAAAAAACAAACAAAGAAAAACTCAGTTATATTGAGATATTACGTAGTCAATACATCGTTTTTACCTTATTTTCTTTGAAAATTGACATATATAATAGATACCATATAATATGCGTGCGTTAGAGCTCCAGCGCCTAGAACAATTTTAAAACATTGCATCTAGCTTTACTCGATTAATTTTGAGCATCTCTTTTTTCTTTTTATAAAAACGAATTGTTGATTTAAAGTTGATAAAAATTAGTTGTTAACTTTCCAACAAAGAAAAACAGTTAGTTGAAAAATAGAGTGTTGCTCATAGTATGTTTGCTAAGATAAAATAGTAAACAAAAACATTAGGTGAAAATAGGGAGAGAGATGGTTTAGACCTGATTCCATGACCCGGTCCACATGTAATGCCCGTCGCTCTCACATTCTCCGACCCACTCACTATCGATATACAATCATCACCTTCATCACCAAAAACAAACCCAACACAATACTATTTATTATCCATAAGAAAATAAATAAATATTATGGCTCACTCTTGTTTTCCCTTTACTGAAGTTTCTTTTCTTTCGAAAATAAATATTTTAAAAAGAAAAGAAAGTCGAGTGTAAAGTTTGATATGAAAAGTGTAAACTGAAGAACGGTATAAGTTCAAAAGTAAACCGTTTGTAGGAATATTTTCGATTTATTTATTACTTGCTTGGAAAAAATTTGATAAACCAATACTAAATTAACGAGTATATATAGATAGTCTCTAAAAAGAATTATTACCAGTACGGATGATAGAGTCTTGAATGAGGATATTGCGAGTTCCGGTAACGTGGATGCCATCGGTGTTAGGGCTATTACCCGGAGAGGTGACCATAAGATTGAAAGCCTTCACGTTTTCGCAATCTTGAAATGTTAAATGCATTTGCTGTGCGTTTTCCAACCTAATGTTACTTACCATCAAGTTATTGCAATCCACAAACGTAACCGCCTGCCCCCATTTATTTCATTACATTAATTATTATAAAGTATATACTAAAATTACTATCGAAAACAAAGGTAAGGCGTTTGAGATTCTCACCGTTGGAGCTCCCAGGCATGGCTGTTTAACAAAAATATATGGTATATTATCTGATTAGTCAGTTTCTATGTTTTTAAGTCTTTTTAAAGACATTTATCCAAATTACGAAGAACTTACAAGTTCAGGGTTAATCTTGCAAGATTTTGGCCACCAGATTTTTCCATTACCGTCGATGCGTCCTCCGCCTTCAACACGAAGGTTATCAACAGTTTGGAAAACAAGCCAGAGCCTACGTTCCTTGTAGTCTGATGGATTTTTCCATGCTTCAATCTTTCCGTAGATCTAATTCACATTCACAACAAATTGTAAATAAGATGACGAAAACATTATAAAATAATAACTGGGAGCCTACTTGCATTGGTCTACATCATACCTTCAAAACAATCAATGATGCTTTGCATGGACCGGAGAATTTGACCGATTTAAGAGTGTAAGCTTTGTTTTCCGGAACCACGACGTAAACTGTTCCGGTTGACGAACAAGCTGCTTCCCAAGCTTTCAGAAATGCCTACGACTCAAACATATTTTTCAATTACATTGATTGTTAAAGATTTTGATTATATATTTCTATACATAAACATATAATATGGATACCTGAGAATCGTCATTTCCGTTAGCTTTAGCACCAAAAGCGTTGACGTTAAAAGCTCGAGGAGAAGATCCAGGAGCATATCCATGGCGACTTTTCAAGTGACTGTTGCGTGTAATGTGACCATGTACATGTTTAGTTTCATGATAAACATCGGAAGACATGGACATATCATATCTAGGATCAAACGGGTAGCTGCTGGAACATGAACGAAGAGACGTTAAGAGAATTGTTAATAAGATTACGGTCTTTTGATACATTTTTCTTTTTTTTTGGGTAGTTTCTCTCAAAGTTAGATTAAGGTTGGGTTTGACGTAGAAAGAATGATGAGGAAAGAAATGAGTGATATGTCATAGAGAATGCAAAAGTGCTTATATTTATAGAGATGCGAGAGAGAGACAAAGAAGGAATGGTTAAAATATATTTAGAAGAAAATATTCGTTATAATGCCTTTTTGTCAAATAATATTCGTTATAATTCCTCACATTCATTACTCAAATCGTTTCCATACAATTTGCAGAATGACTTTAACGTAAAAACTTTTGGCAAAAGTAACGCAAAGAAAATCATTTTACATTTTTACGATTAAATTGTAAGGGAAAGTCAAATTTTGTTTTTTTTTCAAAAAAGTACCTATACAGAAACTGTTTTTTATACAGTATGAAATTATTTTCTTGACAATTTTCTGACGTCATGTTGTACGCTCATTTACATCCTCATATCACTTCTTTAGGAGTACTGATGAGTTCACCATTTTGTTTGTTGGATCGGTTTAGCCGTTGGATTAAAGTCTAACGGTTTCCAAATCTTGGTTTGTTCTTTTTTATTTCACTTGACCGAATTTCCAGATCTCTGTTTGAGTACAATTACAAGTTCATGCATCCNTTTTTTTTTTTTTTTGGGGGGGGGGGGGTGATTTTAAATTAATCATGTTGTAGTTAAACTGTTTATTAAAACGCCTATATATTCACTATTAGTATACTATATGCGAACTTATAAATACATATTATTATTATTAATAAAAAACTAAACATTAAAAAAAAAAATTTTGAAAACTAGGGTCCACGACTTGGGCTGTCATAAAATTGTATATACGTTTACTTTATAATTGGTAGAAACTCGTAAAATTGATTGGGAAAATATTGGATAACAATTTGAAAATTCTGGCCATATCCAAGATTCATGGGTGAAGGAACGTAAATCTAAACAGCTTACTGTAGATAAAATAAAAAAATTTAAATCAGAAAAATGGTAGAGCTAATCTCGGCCTAAACTAAGAAAGTAAGTATTGACTTTTGGCTTTGAAAAATTAGGTTATCTGCAATAACTGAAATATATAAGTCTCAAGTAAAAGCAGTTTTGTTGGTTAAAGCTTTAACTTCAACTTTGTTAGTTATTTCTCTTCAATCCAACATTTAACCTTTTTCATACTTATTATTTATTTATTTTTAGTCTCAGATCATTTGAAGCCCAATATTCGTAGCCAATTAGAAAACAATTCAACTCATATACTTTGAATTTCGTTCTCTTCAATATTGCGGTCACTGGTCAAGGTACTCGTGTGTTTTCGGTAAGAAACCAAACTCTCGTTTACGTCTTGTTTTCGGTGTTATCTACGGTGGAAAAGTACTGTCTCTAGACGATCAAAATTGTATCACCATCCTGTTTAGATGACCAAAATTGTATATGACAAAAAATGAAAAGATGATAAGATTCCTAAGAAAATAAAGTAATTAACATGCCTGTTGTTTTGGTACGTAGTACGAATCAAGATACAGTGAAAAAAAGTAGGCAGAGCTAACAGAAAAGGGAGTAGAGGGATAAATGGTAAATTATGTCAAAGGTTAAGTTGGAGAAGGTTTAGATTGTTTGCATTGGAATGGGATTTTGCGTGTGTGACATTATTTGTTACTCTTTAGCTACTCTTTTTGTTTGCGTTAGGTGATATATATTGAACGAAACCAGAAATAATGACATTACTTACATTTTCATGAATCATATGTAGACTAGGATCTATAGGCCTCCCGATTTGAGGAGTTTGCTTAACCGCCTTGAAAAAATTTCAATTCACCTTCTGTTTCAATTCTGAAAGCCAAGTAAAACTGTAAAATTGGATCATTTTCTTTACTTAAATTTTTAAAAGAATCTATGCGATATAATGCAATCACATTACATAATAAACATCTATTTTTAATTAGTTTCCTCATGACGTGATTGTTCCATACGACAGAGATTGAACTATTACTACAAATCGAATCTTTCTGTTTGTTTTTGTTTTATAAATAAAGATAAGCATCTATTGCTTGTGTCTTATAAGCATCACCGAAACACTGTTTACATCGGTCAACCCATTCAAAAAGAAGAAGAGCAAAGCCGTTTTTTTAAAAAGAACATAATTCTATGCAAAACAAATTGAGATTTACTAATTTGAAAACCATTAGCATTGACTTTAAGCTTGGCCTGTCGAGTACGCGTACCACCAGAAACATCATATAGTCAACTTGTTCTCACGTATTAAAATGAAATGTGATAAACAGAATAAGCACGTCTAATTAAAAAAAAAAAAAGAAGTAAAAAAGATAGAAACATGTTCTGTTCTATATTGGCTTAATTAATTCTATAAAAAAATGAAAATATAAACTTGGACGGGATAAGTTAAATAAATACAAGTCAACATCTGTACACATCCTTTCTTTCACGTTTAAAGAGTATCAAAAATGAAAAGAAAAAAAGGCAGAGTATTGAATTTAGTTACAAAAGGAATCATCTTTTTCTCTCTACATGAATATATGTGGTTAAATTATAAAATTTACAGATATTTCTATATAGAAAAAAATAGAATTTCTAACAAAAAAAAAAAAGAAAACCTCAACTTTGTTGGGCCTTGGTCGACTCGTGTGCAAGTTAATTGGAGAATGGGTTGGTCTCAAGTGTCTTCAACGAAGATCCTGAAGATGAAATCCCTGAAACGTCGAGAGTATTGCTTTGGATCAACGGCTGAGATGGAAGTTGGATCATACTGCATTGATTTGTATGCATGTTCCAGCTTCTTGCTTATATCGTAGTCTTGTAGAATGTCTATAACACCAAAGTAGAGAATCACGTCGTAAAATTCACCGGTTGGTTCCCCAACAAGCTGATTCTCACAGTCACTTCTTCTCACTGTTCTTTCAACTCTTGCAGGCATGTTTATACCTAGTTTCATTGATGCTAACCTGAGAAAAACATCATTCAAGAACCACACTAGTATTATTAAAACCCATATTTGCAGTTTTCACTTTGATTGCGAGTATATGACCATTAAGTTTTTGGTTATTTACTTGCTGGCATCAAGAAGAAACCGGTCCATTTCTCCTCGGGAGAGACGAGTGGTTCCACCATCAGGATTTCCTGCTCAAACAAGATGAAGTTGTCTCGATCAAGCAAGCTTTAAGATGGAAACTTTGAAAGTTAAGACAAGATTTTTACCGGTCGGGGTTCTAGCACCGGAAGGAGGAGTGGCAGAGTCCTTGAACGAAGCATCTCGAAAGTGAAGACCAACCAAGAGACTATAGTCCATGATTCTCTCTTGTTCAAGGAATTCACAGTCTCTATCCACTTGCCTGTTTAGAAAAAAGGAAAAAAAAGCTCCAATTTTGGTCAATAATGAAAGAAGTGGAAAGAGATATAGAACAAGAGTTTTCTATAGGTAATGAATTAATCACCTGCAGAATTCTTGGAACCAGTTCTTCTGCAATCGGAATACGAAATTTAGATCAAGATCTTTTAGCGTTGTGTTTGGATCGATTTCAGACTCTGGTTTAGTGGTAAGACGGCCATGAGATGATCCTTTGAGGTCAAACCGCCTATGGATGGAGTAACCAGTACAGAACAGATTCCCCATGATCACAAACCTAACCTGCAGACGCAAGTATTCTCCATCATTACATCCAAAACTGAAAGTGCTAATAACAATTCTATACAGAGACATAAACAGAGAACTGGTGTTTAACCTTTTTCTGTGCAGTGCCAGTCAATTTCACGCAGTGAAGACCGAAAAACTTGGTAACTAGAGTGTTTTCACATGCCCTCACATGATTGTAGTAAGCTGGAAGCATCCTTATAAGAACCTGTTTCAAGGGAAAAACAAATGAGTGAATCCTGATAAACAGATTTTTGATTCAGCTCTTAAATCTATTCTGATTCTTACTTTTGTTTCTGCTTTCTTCATTGTCTTGATCATGTAGCGGTCATCGTTGGTCAAGTAGAAAAAGCTTCCACTTTTCCCTGGAGATGATAGCTCCCTAAGAGCATCATTGCCACAAATGGATAACATATAATCTGCTGCATCCACACTAAACAGTTTCCGCAGAGTCCTATACAACATTTATCATGGGGTTATTTACTACCAAAACATATACACACAGAAGAGATGAAAAAGCAACCAAAGAAGAGAGTTTCTAACCTGAAAACCACAGGACAATAGTCCTTCCATTTAAACTCACAAGACTGGTGTGGAGGAGTGTATTTGGATCCTTCAGATGGAAATTTCGTCCAAAGTTTTTCCTTGGGATCAAACGCCGAAGCCTTCAAATCAAGAGATGTAGCCGGCGCTGGTCTTCCAACAGAATGTCTTACAAAGTAAACAAAAAACAAAAAACAAGACTGATTAACACGAGAAGAAAGTAAAACAAAGAAGCACAAGCTGCATCTTCAATTAGAGGATACCTAATCCCAAGCTGCAAGTTAAGCATGAGCTCATAATTCTTGTGTCCTTTAGAGATAGTTTGTCCTTGTTTCTTAGCAGGTTGTATTTTCAAATTCCCTAATGATGATCTGTTACTCTCTGAAGTATTATCATCTAACTGAAGATAACCAGAACCATTACTCCTCAATTCCATTTCACCATTGCTAACTCTTCCATCGACAGATCTCCTCCTGGGCCTCTCATTGCTGCTGCTCTTGGTCCTGTTCCCACTGCTGCTCTGCTCAGAAGAAGAACCGTACCAAACGGGCATCTTCTGAGAAGGCAAAACAGGGATTCTCTGACAGGTAGAGACCACACATTCGCTCAAATCAACATAGAAGACTTGTTGTGGTTGCCAATCGAAGTTCCCAGAAGAAGTGGAAGGGTAGTAAGTGCCGTTCTGTTCCTTAGGATCTTTGCTCCAAACACCGACGTAGAAACTACCGTCAGACCAACGGAAGGTTCCGTTGCCTTTGGGAGCAGCGTCTTCCCAGGAGCCGTCGTAACGGTTGCCGTTGCTCCAGATCATGGTCCCGTTACCGTTCATCATCCCGTTCTTCCATTGGCCAATGTAGTGATTCTCGTTCTTCCATTGGTAGCGCCCGTGTCCGTCTTGTAAACCTCTCCTCCATTCGCCGTCGTAGCAATCTCCGTTGACGTAGCTTTTGGTGCCTTGGCCGTGTCTGAGATTCATGACCCATGATCCTCTATACAAGTCTCCAGAGGAATCAATGTAAGTACCTGTGGCCAAAACAAAACGACTGAGACAAGGAAGAAGAAGAAGAAGAAGAATAGAAAGTTGTTGGCAACAACCTTTGCCATCCATGTAGCCGTTTTTGAAATCGCCCTCGTAGGTGGCACCACTGGGCCAGCTGAAACGACCTTTGCCCATGGTTTTGCCTCGGTTCCATTCTCCGACATACATACAACCGTCGGTCCAGAGGTATTTGCCATGTCCGTGTGGGAGATTGTCTCGCCATTGTCCTGTGTAGAAGTCGCCACTCGGTAAAGCTTTCTCGGCGTGGTAAGTCTCTCCCGTTGGTCGGCTGTAATCGTCGGCGTCGTCTGCGTGTGCTACCGACATTTCTCTCTTTATAATCTCTCTTCCTTTTGCTTTTTCTTCTTCTTTTTGTGTGTTTTGTGTGTTTCCTTCTCACATATGTCTTCGTCTCCGAATCAACGTCTTTCTCATTCGTTCCTCCATAACTAGATCGCCAAGCCGCATTTGCAGGAGTCTCTCAAATAATGGGAGGAGATCTTCTTCAGAATTTATCGGATGTCAATGAGAGGAAAATGATACTAGCTTTGGACATATAGAAAGAGAGAGAGAGAGAGAGAGAAATGAGATGTTTTTATTGGTGTGGAAAAACGATGAGCAACCGAAACGAAAGAATGAGACGACAAATATCGAAATGCCAAAAAAGAAAAAGAAAAAAAAAAAAAAACAGGAATTTTTTTGAAGGAATGTCTGTTGTGTGTTGAATCGATGGATTCGACAGAGAAATTGAAGAGTTTGGTAATGGCCATTGTTATTGGAGCTCCGCGTTTGATTCCTAAAGCGACTACCAAACCAGACATCTGGAGGGACTCCCAATATGCGACGTGGTTACCTTGTCAATGCTTACGTCATTTCCTATTTCTTTTTCTTTTCTTTCTTTTTTTTGTTTCAATCTCTTCCTTTCTCTATAAATTATTAATAGTAATCAGAAACTTCCCCACGGCAAACCAAATACATATTATAGTTACAGTTTTTTTTCATGTTAATACAATTTTTTTCCCTCATGAATCCGTTCCTTCATATTGTACTTTGAACAAATATTATGTTTAAATCATTAGTTAACAAGTACATAAATTTATGCTTAGGAAAAAAAGTTTTATGCTTCGCCGGATTGACCGAAATAAACAATGCTTCGGTGTTTTACAATTTCATTATTTGTTTTTATTTAGTCTAGCTAGACTCTTAAGCGTGATTGACTGCGACTGTTTGGAACAAAATTGGACAACTAGTGTAACATGTATAAATTTTATATTCTCTCGTCCACGGAAATTTGTTTCTAACTCGTTAAGAAAATGAACTAATGTTTTTAGCTGTCATAGGAATTTACGGAGAAGCTGATCGATTCTGTCTGTATAAAGCCAATTTCATTAACAAACCAAAAAAATGCCCACCTCGAACAAGTAAGAACCCACACAACTTCTTCAAAAAGCTAGTTCCACTCTCCGCTTAAACGCTATCCAAAGCATCACTCTGCAACTCATCTTTGTTCCTTGGAGGAACCAACCTTTCCGTTGCTAGTCTCTCCTCTAAAGCCCTTGCTCCTCTTTCTCTGCAACAACAAGATTTTTGAAAGGTCAAAAAGAAGGTCGATTCTCTTTTTGAGAACTAGAAATAGTTTTCTCAGGATTTGGTTCGAAACCATAAACTAGGCAAAAGTCTTTAGATTTTGATTTAAGTGATGACAAGCCACTACTGTTTATTCTTAGAACTGAATGAACCGGATCATTCCTTAACTCGGTTTGCAACCAACCAAATCCAAGATTACGTTTCGACAATGTCTAGCCCAAAAACGGTTTATGCTAATGTTTGAAAGAGGTGAACTGCATTAGGAGTTGCATCCAAACTAGCATTGGAGTAGAGCAGGAAGAAGATAGAGCAAAAGAATTTTACCTCCTCCTGGAAGCCTCAGCAGAGTCAGAACCGGGTAATGGAGCACCGCTGGTAGTATAACCATGGTCTTCGCTGGTGGCACTTGATCGTCCACAAAGCATCCGATGAAAGATTGAGGCTATAGGGTCAATTATCGGTCTGCATTTTATTGGGGAAAGCAACAATTACAAACAGCAAGTAAGGGAAGTATTACTATTTGGGCCAACCCGAAAGTGAAGTAGAAAAGGAGAGAAAAATTCTTTCACCTGAGAAATTCAGGAAAGAAAGTGGAGAAGGCGAAGTCATCACTCGGATCACCTCTGAGCTTTGTTTCTGGCCGCCTCTGTAAGTATCTGAGGTATAACCAGCCCATATATGTACCAAATATCAAAGTGGGAAGATATGCTGCTGAATTCAGTGTGAAGAAGCTTGAGGCTATTGACAAAACTAGGAGGATAGAGGGCAACCACTGCACATAGAAATCAGAAGTAAGAATAGAATGTGAGAACTTCTTCGAGTAACCCAGGTTATAAACTAAGAAAATCTAAAAGCTTTAATCATTCCTTAGTAGAAAGCAAAAGATGAGTTTACCTTTGCTTTTATCTTTAACAGCAATACCTCCTGGTCAGGTATTATCTGCTTAATCCCGACAAGAAGGCCTGCCAAGACACCATGAAAACCTGCAAAGGGCATATATCTAGCCAGAAGAAAACAGACAAGAGTTTATATAACAAGAGCTCGAATGAATTGGACTTTTACGAAAGATATTTCCATAACGGTGACATGCGTTGATACTTACAGGTAGATTTCGAGCCTGGTAATGTAGTAGAGAGCAATGGCTGTAACGAAAACACAGAGATAAGTGAGAAAGTTCACCAGAAAGATGAACTTAAGGAACTCCTTGGAACCCCAGACAGGTTCAAGGAACTTTCCCATAAAGAGGAGAGAAACCGTGGAGAAGACAACCTGAGAGATTACAAAGAGTCACTCGTGTATCCAAAGCACTAGAGAAGAGAAATGCGTATTGGATATGAACAAGTTGAACAAGAAAGAAAAAACATACCCCATATACCGAAAGTTCAAAATAGCCGCTTGTTAACAGATTCCAGGCAAAAGGAATAGTCCTAGAATAAAAGAGAGTCTAATAGTCAGCAACTAAGTAATTCTCAAGAATCAGGTAATTTTCCACAAACTCGGCATCTTAAGTAATATAATAGGAACCCTAACTTTCCTCCAAACAGTGAATTAGCAATCAGTTGAGCGCACGCAAAAGACGAAGTACCTAGCCGGAATGAGAGCAAGGTAAGGGATGGTAGCGGGAATGAACTGAACCAAGAGGTGCCCCACCACAAGCACAAGAGCAAGTCCTTTGCAGAGCTTGGTGAAATTCGTCAACATACTCACTCCCTGAAATGCAACCAAAAATACATCACAACAGATCAGAGACCACGACTAAATCTCGTAGATCTGCCTATATTATCTATATTGCCGTACCGGAGAACTCATCAGAGCGAGAGAGTGTAACAAATCTGAGATCCTGACGACAGATCTCGTCGACGCAGCGATTATTTTCTCCTTTCTCCCACAATTGCGAATATAATTAATTATCCCAGGACCCATAAATCTCTCTCTCTCTACATAATAAATCAATTTTTATTTATTAACAAGTTAATAAACACTGTAAAAATAAACAAGTTATTATCCCACTTAATTCAGGCTAACTTATTTAACTTAACCATCCTTTTTTTTACTTTAATCTATCTAGTGCTTGGATAGTTGGATTATTATCGTATCTAGGTTTGATATGTTTGCTTCATCAACTACTAGTGTGTGACACTTAGAGGGTGCTATTCTTTTTAGTTCCTTTATTAGTTCTGATTAAGAATCATTTGAAAACAAACAATATACACCGATTTCCATTTAAAAAAACATAGGTAATCGTTGGGGCCATGAAAGATGAAAGACCAAACATAGACCATAATGTTAAAAAAGGAAAATCGGATTTATACCGTCGAAACTCTTGATTATATTTCATAATATTTGGTCTCCCGGTAAAAACTAGGATTGGTTCTGAAGAATCATCAGTCATCAATCAAATTATGGTTTTTTTTTACATAGGTTTTGAGGTGGATCAAGAAGAAAGTAGCATCTCTTGACTATCAATAAAATCAACAACACCAAAAAAGAGGGAGAAAGGAGAGTTTTATCATTGGGTGAGAGGAAGACATTCAAGTTGTATCTCAAGAACACCTCTCTCCACATTTTGAAGCCTGAGTGAAATGTCTTGTTTCACTTTCCCTTCTTCGTGTGAGATTATGCCATCACTCACCAATGTGTTCTCTTTGCTCGCCACCCAACTCCCCAGCTGCATCGGTTCTTTTATGCTCGATGTCTCGTAAGCTTTTGCTGCACTCACCAATGGTTGTATGTCTATCTCTGCCTCTCCCATGAAATCATCTGTCGAGAACGTATCCTTGTCGTACACTAGCTGAAAATTTACTTACATGTTAAGCGTTTGGTATAGCTCCGTCTACCTAGTCTGGTTTTAACTCTTAAGCTATAATGAGTTAGTACGAAGCTCTCTGTTTTGTACTCTGTATTCAGTATGTATTCAGTACTAAGAGAATTCGGAAAATCTTTTCCGGCAATTTCTTCTTTCTTCGATCATTCTCTCATCTCTAATAGGACGACTCAACTATGTAACTGTTATTATTCTTCAAACCCATAAGTTCCAAAAAAAAAATAAAGAATCTGCACTTACCACTTTGAGAGGAGGCATCTGCTCGGGTATCGAAAGCATCAGCGTCTCGTTCCACACGGGATTCAAGTTGTTCTTTATCACCCGCGTTTTTACCGACTTCAACAAGATAGAGAGAAAGACCCGACTTAGTTTTCACGAGTGGTTTAGTTTCCAATCATAGAGGTGTAGAGACATTTTGCAGAGAGCTTACTTGTTGGCCAAGAGCAAGGATAACATAAGGATCGCTGGTCATCACATCTCGAACCGCAAGGTTTGTTCCTTTAACCACATTAACCTTAATCAATCCGACAAACTCAACCATACCTGCCTATAAAACACCCACAATAATTAACATTAGCAACAGTTATTACCCAAACGTGTATCTATGTCTACTGGTTGTTTACCAGAGAATTGCTCTTCTTTGGGCCTTTGTGATCAGATTCTCTTCTTCCCCAGCTATTCCTAAATGCGTGACCAATACGGTTTTTTGTAGAACGGTGGGTACCAGAACATAAAGACGGTGGTGAATTATTTGTTCTGCTAGGCTGCTGATAAGGGCACAAAGCACTATCTTTTGGATCCATAAACTGGTGCAGCTCATATTTCTTTCTGTAGATTCAAGATATAAAACAATGAGATGATTATACATCTATGACATTATAACATAATTGTAAGTAAAATATGTTACCTGATGAAATCATTGCGTTCCTCATTATTGGAATCAGGTTTGGGTTTCTTTAACTGGTCGATGTTGCAGGCTTCGAATCTCTGGTTCACTGCAGTGTTTCCACCGTACCCTACGAGCATATCAACTTGATCATCTGTCCACTCATCTAGCTTAACTGATAAAACCTGTGATTTAACGGGCAATAAAAATCGATAAAAAGGCTCTCTAAACATAAGAAAAACAAAAAGCAGAGAGAAGCCTGATTGTTGATGAGAAAGAAAGTACCTTTGATATATGAACTCCAAGGCTTCTGTGTACACCAGAACACTTTATGCAGATAAATACACCGAGGCTTAAAGATCTACACAACACCAAGGGAAATGAATCATTAATCCATCAATAGAGAAATGTACAAGTGTACACACATATATCAACCAACTTACACCCATTTGGGTTCGGGAGATCCACAGTCAGCACAATATTTATTTCCAGGTTGCTTCAGCAACTTCTCCAACCGTTCTCGGGGATCTGAAAATGTCAAAAAGGACATGAGATCGTCACCAACTAACACTAGAATGTTGCAGGTAAGTCATCTCCATCATTACCAGGAGAAGATGTCTGCAAATCCTTTTGAAGAGTTCCTTGTGGTATCTCTGAACATAAAAGGTCATACAAGCAAGCATGCGACCCTAAAAAACAAAGCCAACATTTGAAACCCTTTAAAAAGGCTTTCATAGGAATGCCTTATAATTGGAGATTTGGGGGTGAGATTGAAAGGATTGTGTTGGATACCAGAAACTTCGACAGGATTGACATTTTCTTGGCCGAGAGACATTTCGAACTAGAGCCGAGGCAATGAGAACACGCGAATGTTCAGAAAAAAGCTGGGACATTCAAACAGGTTTTGTCCGAAAGACTTTTCCTAAAATCACGACATCCCCTGAAGAGCCATTGCATTGTCAGATAACAAGAATCTGAATCAAAAACGACAAAACAATAATGAACTCGATTGCACCAATGAAAAGTTAATAAAGGATTCGTCGAGAATACCGTAGACAAGGGGAGAACATGAAAATCCAAACTCATCAACGCCTCTTTCCAAAAATTCAATTTTCTTTAAAGAACCTAAAAACTCCAAGAATGAGTTGAATTTTTTTATGTTTTTTGTGAAGAGGGAGGAGAACAAATTATATTTTGTATAATTCCTAAACGAAGAAGAAAACAATAAAATTACAAAAAGAATTGGAGGAAAATAGTCTGAGAAATTGCATCATCCTGCAGACAAAGGAGATGGAGAAGCTATGATTAGGTGTGTTTTTGTTTTATTTGTCGGCCAGAGATGAGGATGAGAGGAGAAACAACATTAAG
Organism: Sisymbrium altissimum; assembly: GCA_900406495.1. Lineage (NCBI taxonomy): Eukaryota > Viridiplantae > Streptophyta > Magnoliopsida > Brassicales > Brassicaceae > Sisymbrium > Sisymbrium altissimum. Next base: position 26,981 of record OVBI01000324.1, on the reverse strand, counting down.
GAGATTTTTTTTCAATTTATTTTGTGAAATGTTGTAATTGACACGTCATAAAACAATGATTACGACATTTATTTACTTCTTGATTCTTAATTAGTTTTGGCAAAACAACCTCACAAATCTCTTTATTTAGAAGAACAATTTAAATGATAAAACCACATACAAACACAAATTAAAGTTTGTGATTATTGCCTGTGCTAAATTAATAGATCACCGATACCAAATTCACCTTTATAATTTTTGTTCATAATTAAATGGAGTATATTTGTTTAATATAAATAGTTCGGATTTTCTCGCACTATATTTAAATTGTGTTGGATCTATATACCTAACTTACTGCAAAAGCATTATTTGCTACGTCTTCTGGTCAAAATATACGACAAAAAAAAAAAAAAGAAGTTGTTCCTTGTTCTTGGTGTTTTCCATTTTCTGGTACAAGTATTAAAATATCCAACTTCTCAAGTTCTTTATTGAAGCATGATGTCCTTTGATTTGCTCATAGCAGTACTGGCCTCATCTTCTAATTATTATATTGTGACTTGGTGCCCAATCTAACTCTCAACAAACTTGATTTTTAGTATTTTTTTATTCGGGAAGTTGCATAGCTTTTGACCCTCATTTTCTCTGCCCCAGCTTAGGTGTTTGACAATATTAAACACACACAAACCCAAAGATGATACCAAAACACATTACGATTTAAGATTAAACAAACTATAAGACAAGAACTCTTCCATTTACAACTTTACAACATCATTGGTGACAGCAAAAAAAAAACAGAGCAAGGTAAACAATACAACAAGCAAAATATATACTCTATATCTTCCCACTCATAATCTAAACCGAATCCTAAGGAATTCCCAGTAACTTAAGTATATGGTCATCAGGTCTCACACAATCCCACTTCTCATTACAGAATATCTCATAATCACGCTCAGAATGTTACAGTGGATTTGTCTGGTGTTGGCAGAATCCTGGACATGGTCTTCTTAGAAAACTAATGGGTGAAGCAAAGGCAAAGGTTTGAAATTGAAGATCCCATTAGTGTTTCACTTGTTGTCCTACATAAGTTTGTGAAGAATGTTGTTAATAATTGATTTTTAACAAAATCAGGAGTTGCTGAGAGATTTTCTGTTCAATGGGGTGAATGAGTTCGGCACAAAAACATTAATTGACTACTTTCCAGAGTACCAAACAGAAGATGGAACTGTGAGTGACAAACGAAGCATCGTTGGGAAATCTTTCGAAACTCGGCCGTGGGATTCAAAAGGACAATTTATCGGCTAACTTTTTCTCTAGCTTAGTCCATCTTTCTATGTGAACAAGAAGCTTGATTTCAGTTGGCGAAGTCATCAACACAACCTGAAGTGAACTTGGGGAAGTGGAAACAACAGAAAGCAGCGTTTTTGCTTCATCATTCCTTATACGGAGGCAGCTACTTGCATGCGAGAGGCTTCTCGGTTTATCCTGTTTACAAACTCATCACGGTAACAGAGACTGCAACTGGTGTTACATATGTATATGATTGATTGGTAACTTGCATTAATTAGATTTTCTTGCAGGAACATGCTGCTACGGCCTTGCAATATTTCCTCAGCTTTAGTACGGGAACAGCTCTGTAGTCTCTCCTGGTAAAGCATTTAACAAGGACTCCTCGGTCTCTGGATAACATGAACCATTTCTTTGATTTGGATCCATGGAAGTTAATTTCCAACTTTCTTTTCCTCTAATGCAGCTATCGATATGCAGTTTTGAATCCCTCTTGAGTAAACCATGCAGGTAAATAAGCCAATCAATGTGGTTCTTATGCAATGTTCTAACGCTCTTGTTTTCCTTGGACTAAGCTTTTCACATCTTCTTTTGTATGATGCAGTAAATGTGGAAGGCTATTAGCGATGGATAAAAAGTCTGCTTTAATCCTCCCTCCTCTACACCGCCCTTACCAAGAATTGCCTCTTGCAGCCAACCCCGATGTTTGTGAAGCTTATCACGCCGGTTGCAACGGTCTTCACAGTTATCATGGGTGATGGAATCAATGAGATGATGCAACAAGATATGGAAGAGGGGGAAGGAAGAATCATGCGGCAGCAACGTTATCCTTGGGAGGGAAGTGATAGATACTACACTTGTGACGAGATTCTTCGTAGGGTTTTTAATACTCTGCGTGATGATAATCCGGACCTTCCTAGAGGTAGGCATCGCACAGTTATGAGGCCTCTTAAAGTTCTTCGTGAGGGGACAAGGAAGACCGTTTTTGTCAACTTTATGGACCTTTGCAAGACGATGCATCGACAGCCACAACATGTTATGGCTTTCCTTCTTTCTAAGTTGGGTGTTAGTGGTTCACTTGATGGACAGCAAAGGTTGGTCGTGAAGGGAAGGTTCGCGCCCAAGAGCTTTGAAAGTCTTTTGCAGCGATATATCATTGAGTACGTCATTTGCGTTGGTTGTAGGAGCTCAAACACAACTCTTTCAAAGGAGAATCGTCTCTGCTTTCTGAGATGTGATAAGTGTGGATCAGGACGATCTGTGGCACAGATCAAAGCTGGGTTTGTTGAAGAAGACTTGATATCAAGTGATTTGACTACTAAAGAGTAAAGAGCAGTTTATCAAATTGTGAGATGTGATGCTTTTCTTCTTTTTCTTCTAGCTTTCTAACGTACCTATTTGCATTTGCTTGTCTTGTTTTTGCTTCTGAGTCTGCTGAATATATATATATATATATATATATATATATATATATATCCAATTATCCTAAAAGTTTATCTTAATCAAACTAACCAAATTTATATCAATTTGAATTAAAACAAAAAAAAAATGATAAAATAATTTAACATCCCACTATTTTAGAAATCCAAATCGAACTGAACCGTAATGAATTGGATTATTTTCATAGTATTTTATTATTTTCCGCAACTGAACCACCCGAACGGAAAAAAAGAATCAAATGAACCGGACTCGGAGGCCTACGGGTTAAGACTGGTTTAGGAAGAAGTCGGTAATTTTGTTGGCCTTGTTGCGAAAGGCAAAAATCCATTTGTCCAAGGAAGAAATAAACCTTAAAAGCGGCGAGGGCAACCGCAACATTATTTCCCGACAGAAACACACAGCAAAGAAACTGTCTCAAAACCTCCCAGAGAAAAAAAAGAAAAGAACCAACTGTTTAAAAAGATGGCGAGAGAAACTAGTTGTTTGAGCAAAATCACTGCCGGAGTTGCAGTCGGCGGCGCTGTTGGCGGCGCTGTAGGTAGGCTTTCTCTCCCTTCATTTTCTCTTCTTTTTTTTTTTGTTCTTGTTGCCACTCTGGAAAAACCCTAAATCCCTATTTCTTAGGTTTTCGAATGATTGCCTTTAGAATGTATCTGAAGGGAATATCCGATTTCGGTAATTTGGGTGAGATAGATAGATTGGTCGTTGACAAAATCTTGTGTTTTCTCAGGTGCTGTCTATGGAACTTACGAGGCGATACGATTCAAGGTAAAAGGGATTCCTCATTTCTGAGACTACTTTCCGATGACATCTTTTCTGATATTCTGATTGGGAAACTGGAGAGATTATGAATAGGATTGGTTTTTCTTGGTGAATACATACTCATCTCTTGGATTTGGCTTGTGCAATCGTTAACACACTGCTGAGCTCGGTCTTATTATTACCTGTCTTTCACTTTCGAGCATCATCTAATTGACTTATGCATCTTATGTCACCACCATTTTAGAGATCTGTGAAAACGCTGCTTTTATGATTGATTGCTCTTGGTGTGTTTATTTATGAATTCGAGAAGTCTTGTCGCTTTAAGTTTGATAAGAAAGATGTCTAGACTAGGAAATGCTCTTGTCATTATATGCGTAAACTACTGTCAAAACAATCTCAATCAATCAAGATTAACCCCTGTGGGGGGGGATTCATATTGGATCACTGCTTGATGATCCATCTCTTCTATTTTTCCTGCAGGTCCCTGGGCTTATGAAGATAAGGTACATAGGGCAAACAACCCTCGGCAGTGCTGCGATTTTCGGGCTTTTCCTAGGTGCAGGCAGTTTGATACACTGTGGAAAATAAGCTTCTACGTTTGTGCCCTGCAAAGTTTCCTTGGTGAAAGATTTGTTTCTTTTCTGAAAGACTTTGAGCTTTTTATTTAATAAAGTATTTTTGGATGAATCGTCTCATGTGTTTCTGCCGCTATGTGAATCATATCAATCTCTTGGATTTTGATGCTTCTCATCCATTTTGCCTAGTATAATCTTGTTAATGAAAAGGTCATCTTACAAGGATCTTAGTTTCAAAATAGAGCATAGAAAGTTGAGTAAAAAAGAGTATTAAAGATAATAATCTTTGTCTTACAACCAAAAAACTAACAAAGAAACTTTAAATAGTGTGTGTGGATTGGTAATTGCACATACACTCAGGAACTGGGTACTTTGTAACATCTCTTCCAGCTTTGCTAATCCTTACTTCTGGCTGTCCTAGAGATTGCCTGTGTAATTTCTTCATCATCTTCTCAAACTCTGTTTCAGTCATTGTTTTGTTCAAAAAGTAGGGGAGCATGTGCCGTTTGTTTGGTGTTATAAGCTTCTTGTGTCCTTCATAAGCTCTGTGACCCTGAAAGATTTACAACACCTTGCCTTAAGAATATGTAAACACAAACATTCAATTGACCTTTGAAACCAATCAAAACCTAAGAGTTTGTGTACCTGAATCGCATGGCCCATGTTCCCTCCATGAGATGCCATGAACACATCACTCTCCTTACATACTATATAGTCGATTGCTGCCATTATTGAAGCTCGTTTTGCGAAAGGTTTGAGTTCAAGGGGCAATGCAATATCGTATTTGTTGTAAAGATGTGGGAATACACTTGTTAACGGTTTCAAAGCTTCCTTTCCGCCTAGAGGTTCCCCTCCCGCCCAATAGATCCTCGCATCTCTCGGTGCTCCAAGTGCTCTAAGCAGCCTAAAACACACAAAAGTAGAATTGAAAACCAATGTCTCTTTTAAGTCTTAACACATAAAACCTTGTAAAGAAAATAGTAGCTCACTCATTGACCTTGTTACTTCCTTGGCATTTAATGGACAGAGACCCGCGAGTTTCCTCTCATTAGATGTCATGCTAGATTTGGCTGTTAAGAGCTCAGGCCGCTTAATCCTTTCGATTCTTGCAATCTCATCATACTTTGAGCTCAAACCAGAAAGGCAGCCTGTTCTAACCCACACGTCTTTCTCCAGTCGAAGATGAAGCGCAATGTAAGGCCCTTTGCTCCTCATCCTCTCTGCAAGCTTCTTCCCCATCTCCATAACCCTTGGCGAGAATTTAAGTGCTTCAAATGCTACCTACAACACATTTGTTAACTGAAGAGGAGTAAAAAAACAAAGACTTTTTTGCTTCAGAGTCAGAAACATACCTTACAACGGAGCTTCTGGAGGTCAGAGGGTAAGTCTTTAGACAATCTCGAATCTAATCTCCTTATAAGCAGAACTCCGTCCTTATTGAACTGCAGGAAACAATAAATAATTTGACAAGTTAAAAAATGTATACACCATTGAAGAGACTTACTCAAGTGATTCTTTATGATCTTACTCGCTTAAGATAGTGCGAACGGATCCATTGAGGAGAGGCATGGAAAGGCATACCACCATCTTCTGATGGTCTAGTCATTATTTTACTTGCCGGCAGCAACGAAACTATCTTCACATCATTAGCTAAAACATTCTTGAATCGCTCTAAATCAAATATATCTGAGAATTCACTGCAAACAAAAGAAAAGAAAATACGATCGGAATGATGGATGGTTCGATGAACATTCTTATAACACATTATCAAGTTGAAGTTGTTGTTGTTGTTCTATTTACCTCTCGTCACCCCAAATGAGATTAATTTGTAATATTGGGACGACAAGAACAGCACCTAGAATCCTCGCAATCACAACTGCGTCCACAATCTGATTCTTCTGCTGATTCATCCCACCAGACACAACCACCATCAGATACTTTCTCCTCTCTCTAACAATCTTCTTACTCTCTCGCCTGTACTCAGCGCTGAAATCCAAGCATGGCTTGTAGCCTAATCCATCAGGCTGTTTCCAGAACTCATTCTCATCATCCGGATCATGTCTATCTCCATTAGCGGTGACCAGCTTCGAAATACCACCAAAGGTCCCATTTTGGTCCACACCCACTGCTGGTTTTGGAGTCCTATCTAAAGATCGATCATTGGCATTCGAAATCTCAGCCTGAGTACTGTTTGATGGGTTGTACGCAAAACCCAGATGGGACTTTGGAGACTCATTTGAATCCGAGCTCTGAAGTTGACTTTCTTGATATGAACCGAGAGGAGAAAGACAAAGACTAAGTCTTAATAAAATCCCCAAAACAGAAAGTGAGAGGAGACAGAAAGCCCACAGCTTTGAGTTTCTGCGGAAAAGAAAGAAGAACTTGGTTGTGTTCTTCTTTGAAGATTTATTGTCAGGGAAATCGAGAAAATAGTGTGCAGACGATGAAGAAACTGAATTTATGATCTGAGCTGGGACTGAAATATAGCAAACTTTGTTCTTATAACTGCTTTTCTTCTTCCATATTCCCATCTCAACTTTTTTCCTTCGATAAGAAAAATTGAGAGAGGAGATTAATTACGGCGGGAACTCAGACGGATCAATCTGTTTGTGGGGTACACCTTCTTACATAACAGATACTGTGTTGTAGTATTATTCTTCTGGTGCAGTTTCCTTTCCAAGAAGATTCTCATGTTATTTTAAAATTGGTGGTATACTTCAATAATCGGAATTAGTTGGAGAAAATATTTTTAATCCATCAGATAAGTTAGAAACGAATCTATATCCTAGTGTACATAGAAATATAATTGCTCTATGAATATTATTTTCAAATAATATTCTGTACTTTTGGTGATTTATGGGGTCACTTTCAAAAATGCACCCAACAACACACGCGACTTTTAAATAATTACATCAATTGACTTTTTTTTTTCTTTTTTTTGTGCGACACATCAATTGACTAGGTGTGGTTCAATGATTTCTGGTATGGCAGCTAACCAGAGAAAACAAACCGCATTAATGTGATGAGCTGGGCCAACAGTTGTTATAGGCCCAATAGTTGTTATAGGCTCATTCGATAGACTCGTTACAACGAAATACCATAAGCCCTCAGATTACAATGATACAACAACATAAAGATATAGAGAGAGGAATGGATCATGTCATATTCAAGCTTTAGAGTTCAGATCGACATGGAGATAAAGATTCTCCTTCAATCAAATACACAGATCTTTCTAATTTCTATATATATATTGCGTAGGCGTTTATTTGAGGCAGGAGATTGTAAGTGCAATTGGACTAGCTGCCATTTTTAAGCCTTTAAGATCCAAATTATTAAGAGAGCCCAATTTTCTGTAGATGAGATCGATGAACGCATAGAATATTATCCTCGCATTATTAAATTTTAGTAATGGTGAGGCTGTCTGTCTTGCGTCTTACCGGCGAATTTTTAATTCATCCCACTCATGACTGAATTTTAATTAATGACGTACTGAGGAAGAGCTAACTATTGTACATAACTCTCACTCTCTGATCATATCCTCAATACTAACTTCTTTTATAATTCGTCCCGTTGGTGAGGTTGCATTTGTTTAATTTCCGATAAACTAACGAACAAGATATCTAAATTTTGTTGATGTATTCGATATATAGTGTTTATATTACGTAACTAATTTTATATAGATTAACGAGACTTTGCATTTCATTTAGATAGTTTGATTGACAAAATATATACATATATTATATTGTTAGAACGAATTGGGATGGATTAATAATGGTTGGACTTTGAAATGCAAAGCTATCAAGGTTAGTGGAGTCGTGGACTCACGTATCTTTGAAGCAAATCGGATAATATAAATCGATTATGGGATACCATATATATTTTCCCCCGATGAGAGAATATGATCCAATAGTATATATTAAATTTTATCATAAAAAAATGTACGTGTCTTTCTCATATATGAACACCTTAATTATATTCAATATACATATGCTACATGGGCACTTCAGCACGTTTTTGCCGTCTTCAGTTTTAAAGTTGTTTTAACGCATGCACTGCTCTAAACTAAAATTTGAATCTGGGAATACAAAATCATTGGTTCCATAAAGTAATATATATGTATATAATATACGTTTCGTCGGTTAATAATTTTGTGGACCTTGGACCTTGGTTGATAGCAAACCGATAGTAAAACGAAAAGAAAAACAAACAAAAAATGAAAGAGAAACGGTTACTTTCGCAGATGCTGGTATGGTGTACAGATTAAAAGTTTGAAACGACCAAATCATTAAATTAGACCATATAAATTAACTTGGCAAAGAGACGTGTGCTCTCGAGAGCGAGTATAGTACCTACGTTCTTGTATGGTCGAGACTTGAGACACGATATATATATAATTGTTTGGTGAATGAGAGAAATTTGAATCGCTTTCTGATGCTATGCGAGGCATAATGGAAGATATATAACTTAATAAAGAAGGCTTTGAAGTGGTGAGATTAATCAGTTGTTAGCTAAATATTTGAGTGTATCATGCATGTATCTGTAAATGAGCATGTACACGCTTGATAGAAAGAAAAAAAAAAGATGACACCGTTGTGATTGATATTAGATTTTACATATTTGAAGTAAAACGAAATCAATCAAATTATAAAAAGGACATTATTTATTGCGTCTATATTACCAATTTACTTTAGATTGATACTTAAAGATTAAGACCAGACATGAACTTTTGATATTTCTGATTCAAATCTAGACAATCAAATTTTTTTTCTTTCTAAATAATGTCCTCAGATAAGGACAGAGCTAAGACCAGACAAACATACAGGGCCAAATTTGTCTTTTACCGAAAAGAAGGGTAAATTCATAATCTTGCCATAATTCAAAAGTTAAACCCAACTCATTACTCTTCTAATCCAATCGCCAACGTTTCAAAATATCTTGATGAAATTATGAAATAACCCCATGAAAAAGCGAGGCTCACAATTCAACCCCACCTTTATTTATCTCTCGAGATAGATAATATCTCACTTTCTCCTATATCCTCATCCTCTCAATCATTCTCATTTCGACACCGAGAGACGCGGGGATTCAATTCAACGCTCCTCTGGATTTTCATTTCCTTCAGTTAATAATTTCCTTTTTCTTTTCTTTTTTTTTTTAAAAAGAGAAGTATTAATTTAGAGGGTGATTTTATTCGGTTTCTCTTTTCCATTTTTAGTGTCATCATTGTTTCTCTCAGAAGGAAAAAAAAAAATCATTAGTTGTCTTGGCTTCTTCTTTTCTGCTTCTGGATTTTTAATTTACAAAAAGAAGAAATCGAAATTTTTTTTTTTGACTGCGTAGAGGAGAAGATTAGGGAGAGAGAGAGAGAGAAAGCTTCAAGGCGATAGCGTTTGCAGAACGTGACAACATTAAAATATCGAAAGGTTGCAATTTTTTTTATAAGATTTTACTTTTTTTTATATATATTTATTATATAATCTTAAGAAAGGAAGGAGCTTCATTTTTTTTTGTTTTCCCTTATTTCTCAGAAGGAGCAGCCTCAGTTTTTCTTCCTTTTTTGTTGTTGACGGTGTCATGTTTGTGTGCTCGTGTTTGGTCTGAAATTGACGAATTATATCCTAAAAGAATTTTTAAGAGAAAAAACAAAAAAATCTGGAGGAGAACAAATTGAATTCAGACAAGAAATCCAGCCCGAGGATGTTTGGGATCCAAAGCAGAAGGGATTTAACGATGGAGCTGCAATCTCAGATTCCGATTCTCCGGCCGAGCATCCACGCGAGACGAGCCAACATCGTCGTGAAATTCCAGGACCTGTACGGGTTCACTGTGGAAGGAAATGTCGACGACGTGAACGTGTTGAACGAAGTGAGGGAGAAAGTGCGGAACCAAGGGCGTGTTTGGTGGGCTTTGGAAGCTAGCAAAGGTGCTAATTGGTATCTTCAGCCTGATATTCTCCTCATCGGCGACGGTATCGCCTTGAAAACCTCTCTCAAGATCTCCACTTTGACCAATGCCATCACCCTCAAGCGCTTGATTCGTAAAGGGATCCCTCCCGTTCTCAGGCCTAAGGTCTGGTTTTCTCTTTCCGGTGCTGCTAAGAAGAAGTCCACCGTCCCTGACAGTTATTACAGCGACTTGACCAAGGCCGTCGACGGCAAGGTCACCCCGGCCACGCGCCAGATCGATCATGTGAGCTCCATCTTATCCAAACCCTCCACTTTTTTGTTTTTATTCTCCTGTCTGTGTTTCACAAGTTCTTGGCTGATCTGTTTGATTTAAGGTTTGTTGTTCTTCACAGAACTTTGTATTTTCAGGGAATCTAGGATTTGGTTTCCGCTCATCCTTTGTGTTAGGATTGATTTGCTCTGTTGGTTTAGATCGGTTGTTCATTCTTGTGTTCAGACAAACTAAGAGCATTCTGTTGAAAACTCTATCGAAGCCTATCTCTTTTACAACAACTATTGTATGATTGTCATAGAAGATCACTTCATATGTTATGTGCTATCAATAGTTGACATTTTACCTCATACACAGTGTTTTGAGGGTGGTTTTAGCCTTTAGGATTGGTGTTGGTTGCAACGCTGCATGAAATCAACAAGTGCGGTTTCATTTCCATATCTATTGTTATAATTTAGGCAACTTATAGCAGAGCCTTTCTTCTGCTGTTACTGTTTGATTGATGGTTATTCGAGATTATGTGACATGATAAGTTGATTCCATTATCTTATAATGCAACCTCCTCGGATCTTCTCATCATTTTCCTTTGACATTGTGTCTCTACTCTTGCAGGATCTGCCACGGACTTTCCCAGGCCACCCATGGTTGGACACCCCAGAGGGTCATGCTGCTCTACGACGTGTCCTTGTAGGGTATTCCTTTCGCGATTCTGACGTTGGCTATTGTCAGGTACACACTAATCCTTTTCCCATGTCCATTGTCTATTCAAATGACTTCTGTAATCTTAATCAATTTTTTGTTGCAGGGCCTAAACTACGTTGCAGCATTGCTATTACTTGTCATGAAGACAGAAGAAGACGCGTTCTGGATGCTAGCAGTCCTTTTGGAAAACGTATTAGTCCGCGACTGCTACACAACCAACTTGTCTGGATGCCATGTTGAGCAGCGGGTTTTCAAAGATTTGCTTGCTCAAAAGTGTCCTCGGTAGGTCTTTCTTTTTCTTTCTTAGTTCTTAGTCGCTGAGCTTGACCAGCTGATCATATTCTTGTTGTTAGATCACGACACTCATGGAAAGAAAACACATTACATTTTTGCAGAATAGCTACTCATCTTGACGATATGGGCTTTGATGTTTCCCTTGTAGCCACCGAGTGGTTTCTATGCCTCTTCTCGAAAAGCTTGCCTTCTGAGGTTCTTAAGAGAAAACAAACAGCACTATGTTGAATTATTTGGCTTTCTAAGCTTGCTTTATTAAGTATATAGAGAACTTTTGTTTGCAGACAACTCTACGAGTTTGGGATGTACTTTTCTATGAAGGAGCAAAGGTTCTTTTCCATGCAGCTTTGGCAATATTCAAGGTTCTTACTCTTACGTGTCTTCCTTTTGATCAGCATTTTCCATAACCTTTGTCCTCCTTAAGATTAAGTTTCATTTCGCGGATCTCTCGGTCGTTTTCAGATGAAAGAAAATGAGCTGCTGATGACCCACCAGGTCGGTGATGTAATCAACATATTACAGACCACCTCACACCAGCTCTTTGACCCGGATGAATTATTAACGGTAAGCCATATCCAGATATCCTAATCTGAAATGAATATGAGCCAAGTTTATATGTTCAAGATTGATAATCCTTTGATATCAATCGACATTTTTTTCAGGTGGCGTTCGAGAAAATCGGATCGATGACTACCAACACCATATCTAAGCAGAGGAAGAAGCAGGAACCGGCGGTGATGGCAGAACTGGACCAGAGACTTCGAAGACTCAACTCTCTTAAAGAAAATGGTAAGAATACCTGAATAAAAAACTCTTGGGAGAAGATGAGCCAAAAAAGTGTACAATGAGGGAGTCCAATGGTTTATTTACTTACCCCTCTTGATGGTCTTTTTTTTTCTTCTTCTGTTAAAGTATATAAAATAGGATTTTAATTTTGAGAGCAAAACCAAGACCGAGATCCATTGTCTGAGATGGTAAATGTCAAGTTTCTACCTTTGCTTTGTTTACGCCTCTTTTTGATATAATCAATTGTGATCTTCATGTTTTCACATAGATCCATTTCAAATTCTTCTCTTGATTTATAGTCAAGTGTTATTCACTATTTCTTTAAAACAAAAACTATATACAACTCGTAAAGCAGATGATACGTGAGGATAAGACTTCATATGATATTCAAATATACATATTTAAAAAAAACCTTTGCATCAGTTCAGGTTTGAAGTTTCCGTGTTTGAATGATTAGAATGAGACAGAATTTCAAAGTATATGAATCCCACTAATCTAATTTCAAATATTAAAAGCAATAAAAATCAGACAAATGCGCAGCTGCACTGCACACAACCATATGAGGCCGACGGTGTATCAAGAGGACGGCGGTTCAGCTTTTTTTTCGATCGGTGATCACGTTTGAAACGAGGCGGGTCCAGTATAAAAGACAGGCGGGCCTTTAAAAAATATTAAACATGGTGACCCAAATCTTCCTTTCTTTATTAGCCCGTTTGTCTTTTTAAAAGACATTTTTAAAAAAATTACTGTAATTTAGATGATAATAATGTAAATATAGATTCGACCATAATTATGTTTTTTATTCAGACCGCCATTTCTATTGGAACTACGTCGAAAACGACTAGCAAAAATGGTTAAAAACAGTATAGCGGTTCAATTATTTCAAAAAGAAAAGATAGGGGATCAAATAAATTCCTTCTCTTCGAAGCCATATGATGAGTAAAGAGGATGCATTTTCTGTCAAGCAAATACCTTTTTTTATAACTTTTATCTCTTCAGCTTCTGACTGAGAGTGAGACAATTAATCATTATACATCTCAGGATCTGACACAATCATATTCATCAAACACATGTTAAGAAGCGGAAGGAAAAATAGACTTGAGAACAAACACCGTCTTTCCAACGACATTACTGGACAAAAATCAAGATCAAAGAGGAAGGAAGTAAATGTCGTTCTTGTTCTACGATGATGATCGGAAAAACGATTCACAATAATATGTTCAACGAAGGAAAAAAGGAGATAGGGAGTGAAACAAACACAACTTCTACTGACAACACATCATCTCACGAGAAACAATAACTTTGTTTTTGAGTTTCAGACCGCAGGCCACTCTTTACGGATGTCGAAGCTGTAGTTGATCTCCAAGTAGCACTTATTATCATCATCAAGAAACTGAAACAACATAAGTAAATTTAAGAATCAAGAGCACGAAAGGATTATCAGAGAGTTAGAATTTGTGAATGTCACACTATCCGACCTTAGTTCTTGCAGAATATGATCCTCGAGCAAACATGCCAGAAGGAGTGGTCTCTTCCGGCATCACGTGGTTGTATGGCTCCAACTGAGGACTAAAGGTTCCAAGCATTTCCTTTGTTCTGTCCACTGAATGCAAAGAAGAACAAAAAAAAAAGGAATTTGCATCACACTCAATTGAAAAAAACCTTAAGAAAAAACTTGGGTGTTGTTTTGTTTTTACCTTTAACACCGGTCTTCCAAACTGTATTGGTGTACCTAAGACCAGAGACAATGTTGTTGTTAACCTGAAATGTGAATTTGAGGTTGTACTTGCTCCCTTCTTTCAAAGTAAACCACATGCCCTTTGGATTCCCATTCTCCGGAACCATAAGAACAATATCGGGTCTTCCAGGGGATAAGATGGCGAGGCTAAGGATCCTCACTTCAGGGTCAAGAGTCTCTGCAGCAGATATAAAGAGACAAAATTCTATTAAAAAAAAAATGCAAAAAGAAGAAACATTTGTGGAATCTAAACAAAATCACTAAAGAAAATGTATAATCAAGCGATGACATAATAAAACATAGATGATGAAATCGAAGATCGTGTTCATATTAGATGGTAACCAAAAAAAAAAAACAACCAGATCCAGTCTGATCCAAAAACATGAATCACAGAGACATCAAACAAAAATTATGATCTAACAAAGAGTCTTAATGTCGCAACACTCATTTCAGAAAAAGCAATTTTCTTTTTGAAAACTGAAACAATCATATAAATTTATGGAATGAATGAATGAAAAAAAAAAAAAGAAGAGAAGTTGTCACCTCCAATGTTGGTGACATCAACACTTCCAAGGAGCTGTTCTTTCCACTTCCTCAGACTCTCATCATCCTAAACCAAGATTCAGCGAAAACAAATCATTCCTCGAGAGAATTATTCAGAATTTTATAATAACTTTTTATTCTTCGAGAAAAAACAAAAAGGAAAAAAGGGGAAAAAAGAAAGAACCTTATCCTTCTCGAGATGTTCCTTGATAGTGTACTGAGGACCCAATTGTAATTTGGAGTCGTCGTCTTCTTCTTCCTCGGTAGCGCAAAGAGAGGACTCGCTCATTTGCCTACCCAAGGATCCAACAGCCTCGTCGTCGGTGGCATCGTGATGATGAGACGAGGCCGTTTTGGAAGTGTTGTCGTCGCCTCCTTCCTTGTTCTTCTTGTTCTCGTCGAACCCCATGTCCCTGGAACCCGATACAGCTCCAGATACCAAAGACATCAATCAATTCAAATCGAATCCAACCAAGAACTCGTCCTCCCCCTCAAAAGCCTTTGAGAATTTTTGTCCAAATGTCTTTCTCGGGGATCTAAACCAAATGGGAGGGGCTTAGGGGCAATTTTTCTTTTTTAGGGATTTTGGTTCTGTTTAACGGGAAGGAGGAGATGGAGTCATGTGGTGATCCGAGTTATAGGAGAGAGAGAGAGAGATCGTGAGGGTCACTAACGAGAATTCCGAAAAAGCATATTTGTTTTCTTCCACGCGCATTGCTAGGAGACTGAGAGAGAGTGCCTCGAGCCACGACAAGACCAACAACATATCTCTCTTCTGTTTTTTTCCTTTTCTTTGTTTTGTCTTAACATTAAATTACTACATTTTCTCTCTCTCTCTCTCTCTCTCTCTCTCTCTCTCTCTCTCTCTCTCTCTCACGCTCATGGATAATTTTTGTTTAATTATTCGGTCCGAGTTACTCTTAACCGATTTTATATTAGCCGGTTTCATTCGCGAAACAAGGGCAAATGCGTCTTCTGATTGGATAACATGAATTACTACGTCGTTTTGGTATAAATGAAAAATTTAAATTTCAAGACCTAAAAACAAATGCAACCAAACATATATATGGTATTTAAAGTCTAATTAACATGCAGCAAAACCTATTTGATTCGAATCGTTTATGATTTGATTGACGGTATTATAGCGAAATATAGATTGTCACTTTTTTGGATGGTTTTAATTTAAACTCCGATCTCACCATTTATGAGGAACATACCTAACAGATTTTCTAACAGTCTTTACTCTGAAATCATGCATGCAATAGACAATGCCCTTTTCAGATTCATATGCTACTTTGTTTGGATAAGCTTGGTCAGGTAATAATCCATGTAACACATATATATCCGAATTCCCAAATTAATTAATCGACTACATGTACCATATATGTTAGTGCTTTTCTCTTCTTCTTTTGGTTTGTTTATATGAGAAAATGGTAATTTAACTTTTGGGGTAGAAACATATATATATATATATATATATATAATATATAGGTACTAACTATATATATGGCGATCCTTCTATAGTGGAAGTTGAACCTTCCTTTTCTAGTTTGAATCCCTGGAGAATAGAATTTACGTACGTTCCAAAAGGGATTTATCAACGTTTCTTTTCGAGTATGGAATATTCGAGTTGAAAAACAAAAAAAAAATCAGCACGCATAGGTACTCGTGGTGAGCAAGACAAATCGTCAATTGGCCTTGTGGAGATCGCCAGCTTTCCGCTCTAGTCGACGATCTTTTGCATATACGTGATCGTCGGCAAGCCTTTTCTCCGGGACAGCATTTTCTTTCGACGTTTTCAGATGTTCGTAGATATAATTAACTTCGGCATACATAGTAATATGCTCAAAATGATGGTAGCACAAAATAATTACTCTCCACTATTTTATAAATCGAAAATGATAATCATTTCCTGATGACCTCTCTCTTAAAAAGAAATAATCACAAGGACAATCATCGTTCACATTGTAAACTTGATGATATATAGATCTAATTAAGTTCGCCATCATTTGCGAAAATGTAATAATTCCGACACCACGAAAAAATGCAAAGACCTCAATTTGTATAAATACGCTTAGATCTTTTTTTATATAAAATAAGATGTTTAGATCTTACGATGAATAGAGTTTTCATTTTATTTTCAGACGATAGGGAATCTTTCCACATGGGTTTTAATATTTAGATCGAGGATCACTATAGTTATCTGTCTATATTTATATGCACAAGTTTTTCCTTTTAGTGAAATTATCTCATTACCGTGATTTGCGAAAGCCTCTTTTTTTATGAGATATCTTTAAATTCTGCTTTAGCGTCCTTCATTTTCTTGTTATGGACTCCATATATAGGTCTAAGAATATGCTACGAGATGCTTTTCATAAATAGCTTGGTGATCGAGCATAGGAAAACAAATTGCATGGAGATATTAGATAGCATATGGCGAAAACGGCATTGGCGTGATGAAAATCGACACAAAATAAAGAAAAAGCGATAAAAATTGAATGTCACAAGTATCTTCATATGTGACCAAAAAAATTATAGGTAAATTAATTGATGAAACTATATTTACATTAAACGAAAAAAGACATGAAAAATGAATCCACAAATAATAAATTCACCAGAAACGAAACAATAACCTAGAAGGAGGCAAGAAGATGATTCAGAACTTACGACATGCCACACAACAACAAAAAACTAACTATCCCATTACTTAAGACTATAAATGGAATATATATATGACAATATAAATGAAGAATATCTTTTTTTTTTAAATCATAAATTAAGTGGTGTATCAAACCAAGATAGTGTTCCAACATGAACAATAGTGTGAAACCAATTAGGCATACCATGGACAACAAGATCTTTAAATTTACCTACTTTTGGATCATATGCCACAAGAACCCTACCCCTGTACTCCAACAAGATCTCTCCATTCTCCAACACACATAAAACCCGAATCACCTTACCATTCTCAGCGTTCTTCCATATACACATCGGTCGGTCCAAATTCTGCTTTAGCCCCTTTGGCAAGTAAGTCCCAATGCTATACTCTTTTCCCCAGGATTCCTTAACTCCATAAGTCTTCATAACCCAAATATCCAATTTCCCATAGTTTCCATAAACGACCGCGCAAAGACACCCTTTAAGGTTCACTAGTCTATGGTTGGTCCGGTTTAGCCCACCGCAGTCCGGTTTAGGGATCTCTCTAAACTCTTCATCTTCAAGATCAAATGATACAAACTTACGATCCGGCACGTGCCTACGAGGCCTTGTCACAAAATGTAACCTCCCGTTGACCAAAGCCTCCGATGGACGTTTCACAAATTTATAAGGAGCTTTCCCTAAGCTTCTCCAAGACAAAGACTGGTCTGTTCTTGTTGACAAGGTTAGGATCTGAACCTCTGATTGCTTGTATTGGATTCTACCACGACCTCTGTAACTACTGCTACTACCTCTGAAGTAAACTATCTTCACAACTTTGTATTCCTTTGTCGTTTGATGGAATCCGAAGCCAAAGACGAGCTCTTGATCATGGTACTTGTTACAACATTCGGGAAGCTCTAAGGAGTGTGTAGTGAAAGGATTGTAGAGGTAGAGTGAATCGTTGTAGAGAGAATCAGACAAACAGAGCAAACCGTTACACGAGCCTACAACGTCGAACTCCGGCATGGATGATGCGAATCTTAAGGTGAATTTTTTGGTCTTGATGCGTTTCTCTTCTTCTGATAAGTCGAGGAAGTGGAGGCCGTTGCGTATAGGGAAATCGCAGTGAAGGAGGAGACATGGCTTTGTGTGGGAAGAAGAAGAAGAAGAGACACGACCGTATTGAGTCAAAATGGATCTCCAAGATCTGCAAACGAACATAAGCCGAGCTAAGGAGGAGATGGGAAGGCGAGAGAATATGTCGGTGATAATATCTCCTGGAAGGGATTCTAGTAGTCCTCCTCCGTCGTCTACGGTGGTAGTGACGTCGTCATCAGTTATTTTTCTCTTCTTGAAACCGTTCCCTGAAGCCATGGATGAAGAAGAGAAACAGAAGCAAAAGTTTGATATTGAGATGGAGAGAGAGAGAGAAGAGATTGATGGAGGAAAAAAAGGAGGGTATACGTTGAATAGGCATCACAAAAATAATAATTCTCTCGTGGAAAATTTTATTTTCTTGAAATTTTTATTTTTTAAGTGAATGAACAAGAAAGATGATGATTGGAGAGATCTAGACCGTAGGATGAGATAGGAGTTGCGGATTGTCAAAAGAGAATAAAGAAAACGGGGAAGAAAACAAAAGGGAGGGGAAAGTATGATGATGACAGAGCAACACTTAAATTTTAAAATAGTTTTACTTATTTATAGAGACTTTATAATAATAAGAACAAAAAAAGAAGTTGCCAACTCATGCAAAAGTCCTCTCTTTTGCATCTCTTTCCTTTTACTTTTTATTATCTACGGATATAAAGTAAATCGAATTGTTTTATGGTCGTTGATATACTACTATCTTACCTTTTTAAAATTAATAGATTTGTCAAAAATTATATTTTAGTGCTTTCTTAACTGTTGAGAAATTCAATTTCCTAATTCTAAATTGGAGTTGGAGAGTTCGTCGTTTGTGATGTAGATCATATTCATATCGGAGTTTTCTTTTTCAATTGAGATAATAAGACTTCTTCGTTGATTATATATAAGTTAGAGTAATGGGTGAGATAAGCATTTGGATCAAATTCTTTTGTTGAGACATAAAAACTTAAAAGTAAGTCTATTTGTATTACTGAGTTTCAGTCATCATAAGCGTGTAAACATATCAAATTGGTTAAAGAGTTTGGATTAATTAAGAGATTCAAAAGCTATGATTATAAAGAGAGTTTATATATCCAATTTCAACTCCGCCATAGCGACTTTTATTTGTCATTGTATAATGACAAATCCATCGATTTGAATCCGAAATGTTCCAACGACCTAAAATTAAAACCAGTGTCAATATTTGAACTAAGGGTTACTCTAACAAGTTCATATAACGCATGCATGGTATAGAATAACAACTTAGAAAATGAAAATGTGAGCTTACATAATCTCCCCTCTGTTTCATTATCAATTAAAGTACAATACTGTTGGGTTTAAAATTTTATGATAGCTTCATGAGTTTTATTATTTTTTGCATGTGTTAATTGAAATAGTTAAGGTTTTTCTATTTAAGACATAGAGAAATAAGTAAGTAGACAAGAAATGGTGGGTGGGGGCAGTTGTGCCGTGAGTGTTCTTCAAAGTTCAAAGGCTAAAAAGTAAGATTTAGCAAGAGGTGCACAAGTTTCCCACCACTTTGGTTTTTCCCAAAACACTAAATACTATTATTTTTTATTTTAGGCTGTAAATATACGATTTAGCATCGGAGAATTGACATTCGTAGGCCCATATATGTTTCTCATTTAAATTTAGGCAATTTAAGACAAGATGTCTATTCTTAATGTGTTGACATTTGAGACAAACTTTTTTTATATATATACTAATTTTTTAGAAGAATCGAATTCGCCATCATCAGTTTACGTGATTGGCCTAGATTCTCATTGTTATTTAGGGTGCATCCCAATTTATGGTTCGATGCGTGGAGAATTACCGAAGAGTGGTCCGGACATATAACGTCATACACGTGTGTGTGTGTGTATTAATGTGTAGAGTTTAATGGTGGAGATAATGTTTGTTTTGTAAAACCTTAGTGATAATTTGTTTACTTTTTAGTCTTCAACCCTAATTTTAAGAAATCTTGATGTATAAGGCAATCTATACTCTCCATCTACAATTTCTACCTTTGTACTACATTCTTTTTATTTAACGTCATAAGCCATTAACATATCGTCGTCCGTCTGTTCGACATCCTATAAGCCTGAGAACATAAGTCTATCAGTTAAGATTTTTTTTTCACGATCATCTAATCTAACATCATTGGCTGAGTAAGAACGAGCAGTTTGTAACATATGACCTAACGACATGAGTCATGACCAGTTACGCCAGAGTGAGAGATGAGAACGCATGTTCGCCTATCGCGTTTTGGACCAGAATAACTTGGTTAAGCTGCAAAAACTCGATTCACTAACTTAAATGCAACGAGAGTAAAAGTCGAATTGCTGAAATTACTTTGAACGTGGTCTAATGAAAAGTAAATTATAGATCTCAGCAAGAATGGGAAGAGGTGCCATCATGATCTATATCATCCGATAGCAACGCAAAAAAAAAAAAAAATTGTGTATTGAAACTGCTTCACTTCCTGATATTCACACTGTGACACAATTTAAGACCTGTTATTACTGAACCGGATTAGTGAAGAAAATAAGACCATTTATGTTGTGTGATTCACACTGCGTGCGAGTCCGCGACCAACATGTACATAGTCTAACACTGAACCGGATTATAATCAGCTAAACCAGCTTTTCCCAACACTTCAATAAAGATCAATCCCACCAAATATTGATGGCATCGTGAGCATACGGTTTTCTAGATCATCGGTTGTCGCTGGTATTTTTTGTACTCCGCTTGTTTCTGCAGCTTGCTGGTTCATCATAAGGCGTAATATCTCAATCTCACTCGTGTTGAGATGACTAATGTCGTCTCACAACCTGATCAGAATCCACCAACTGTAATATTAACAGTAATAAAAGTAGCGAAAACAATAAGAAATGGAAAAATGAATTCGACGTCTAGTTCAATGTCTCAAAATCTCAACAAACAGTAAAACGAAAAAGAAGGAACCAAATTTTATTTTAATAGGCGGCGAAGAAACCCTCAGAAGTTGCCAAGTATCTACAGCAATGGTTCCTCTAAAACCTCCATGGGAAATTTCCAAGAGGGAGCCCCATTTTCTCATCGTTCCAGATTACTAAAACTTTCATCACTGGGAATCTTGAGTCACTCATAATATATACATATCAAGAGCTAACATCTCAAATCAGCTGATCGTTACGTATTAAACAAAGTGAAACCATAGTCGCTCTTGAAATGTATCAAATGATTTAATTCCTTTTTAGTGTCTTAGGGTTCCTAATTCTCAGCTCAGGTATGGTTGAAAACTCAGAGTCGAACCTGATAAATAACATGAAAAACAAGGCTGAGAGACTGGGTTTTGGTTACCATCATATATAAATAAGACTTCAAGAAGTCTTGTGGAGTGAACGAAAGAGACGATGCTTCTTCCTCTTTGAGTGTCTTCCCGGGCCTTTCTTCATCACATATGGAACGAAGGTGATCTGTAAGCATGATGACCAATCAAAAACAAAGAGCATTATATACCAACGCCAACTAGTTTGATGGTCACAGTACAACAAGATAAAGTACAAGTATTAACTCAGACATATGGGACTGACAGTTAAGAGGTAAAAACCTGAGAATTGTTCCGGATTCCGACATCCTGAAGAATAGCTTCGTCGTCAAGCAATTTCTCATTATTGCACGAAAGGCAGAAGTTTGACCATACATGCTTCCTGCATCTTCACAAAACTCCGATTTATGATAACAAAGTTCTGTGTTTGTACTCCACAACAAGAAGAAAAAAAATGGTGGAGAAGCTCTTTACCAAGAAATGTGGCGATGACCCATGTTTGCTTGCTCCATCTCGTTAACTTTCTTCTTTATCAAAAGCTTCAGATCCTTCAGAGTAGCTGAATTCATGACCGCCACATCTACCAAGAGGAGCAGAAAAAGTAAGAAGAAAAGGAAAAGAAAACCACATCTCATATAATGCACACCACTCGTTCGACAAAATGCCAAGTTATCAAGTATATTACCTAAGGAGTAGCCGTCGAGTTTGACGATGGAGAGACGCATGGCGCTTCCCTTTTCAAGGCTGACCAGAGTGACCACATCCGAAAGACTTGGATCCTTCGGAACGTCGGCTAGAATCGGATCGGCTAGTAGATGGGAGAGCAACGATTTCAGCTTCTCTCTCTTCGTCTCAACGTCGTAACCTCCGATTCCGACACTTTCGCCGTTGTCCATTTTTTTTTGCCTCTCTTCTTTTCTTTTAGGGTTTTTATCCATCGTTCGTCTCACACCACCAAGCCCATCAATTATTTTTCACGTTTGGGCCCAAATTATCTAATTGTCGTATAGTCTAAAACAAGTTCACGTTCTTCAAGCCCATCAACTATTCTTCACGTTTGGGCCCATGTGAGTTAAATTTGTTTATATTTTTCTAATATCTGAAAAATTGTGCAACGTCCTGTTATGCAATTCCATAAATAGAAAACGCACCAAGTCTAAAGGATCGTGCATAATTCTCTCAATGTTTCTTAAACATATTACTCAATACTATTTTTAGGTAGTAGAAGTTCGTGGTTTTCAAACTCCTTTTGCTCCTCTATAAAACCAACTCTCGACTCATNTCAAAAAAAAAAACCAAAAAAAAAAAAAAAAAAACCAAAAAAAAAAAAAAAACAGAATAAAGAAAAGAGAAAAAAATAAATTAAAAGTATCAATAAGTTAAAGATAATAAAAAAAATGGTGGGTTTGCGCAGAGCAAAGACGATGCTTTTTGTAGTACTAGTAGTTATGGCCACCACAATAGCAAACGCGGCCAAACCACTCAAAGAAAGCGATGCACCTGCAGCTGCACCCCTTGGCTCTAAATTAGTAGCAGGAGTCAAAAACACTGCTGCACCACTTGGTGCTAAAATAGCAGCAGGATTCAAAGGAACTGTTGCACCAATTGGTCCTAAATTAGGATTCAAAGGAAGCGATGCACCTGCATCTGCACCAGCAGGATCCAAAGCAAGCGGTGCAGGTGCCAAAGGAAGCGGTGCATCAATTGATGTTAAAGCATCAGGAGCCAAAGGAGACGGCAAAACCGACGACAGTGCAGTACGTACCAAATCTTATTAATATATACGTTTATTCCCTCTTATTATATATGGTTTAAGAAAGAATGTGGTGTGGATCGATGGTATATATTTAGGCATTTACGGCTGCATGGAAAGAAGCATGTGCAGCAGCATCACCAAGCACGATTACAGTGCCAAAGGGTGAGTATTTGGTGGACAACTTAGAATTCAAAGGTCCATGCAAAGGTCCAATCACTTTGGAAATGAGTGGCAATCTTAAGGCGCCGTCTAAGGCCACTCCCGGTAAACCACATTGCGGATGGATTAATTTTGAAAAACTCGAGAATTTCATTTTGAATGGAAATGGAGCCATTTTTGACGGTCAAGGCTCAGAGGCTTGGAAGGTCAATGATTGCGCTAAAACTGGCAAATGCAACACTCTCCCCATCGTAAGCACTTTCAATTAGAGATAAATGATAAGCGTACTTTTTAATCTCAATACATCATTTACTAACTCGGTAAGTATATATGTGTCTTGGTAACAGAACATCCGATTCACGGGTCTCACGAACTCGAAAGTTATCGGTATAACATCATCAAACAGCAAACTTTTCCACATGAACATTATCAACTGCAAGAACGTAACTCTTCAAGATATCAGTATTGATGCACCTCCGGAGAGTCTCAACACCGATGGTATCCACATCGGAAGGTCCAATGGCGTCACCTTAAATGGGGCAAAGATTAAAACCGGAGATGACTGCATTTCCATAGGAGATGGTACTGAAAATTTTCTTGTCGAGAACGTAGAATGTGGACCAGGACACGGCATTGCCATCGGAAGTCTTGGAAGGTACCCTAATGAGCAACCAGTGAGAGGAGTCACCATTAGGAAATGCCTCATCAAGAACACCGATAATGGTGTCCGTATCAAAACATGGCCCGGATCTCCCCCCGGTATCGCCTCCAACATTCTTTTCGATGATATCACAATGGACAATGTTACCACACCCATTCTCATCGACCAAGTGTACTGCCCTCATGGCCACTGCAAAGAAGGGGTATGTAACCGAATCAAAATCTTTGCTATATTCGAAACACACTTTAGTAATCATGGGATTTCAATTTAAAATCATTTAGAAATGCAGGGACCATGTACCTTGATACCACTTTAGATTCATGATCTTTACTTTTTGATGTGAGGTATTCTAACAAGAGATGTTATTAGAGGGAATGTTTCTACAAAAATCACATGTTTTGGTGTGTTTGATAACACGTTGATCAAACTTTTAAATCTCTCTTCAATTAATATATATGCAGGGACCATCGAAAGTGAAGTTGTCGAACGTGAGCTTCAAGAACATTAAGGGCACATCAGCATCAAAAGTGGCTGTGAAACTACTCTGCAGCCCAGGCGTGCCTTGCACTAATATTGCTCTTGCTGACATAAACTTGGTCAACAAAGGCAAAGGGGGACCAGCTGTCTCTGCATGTTCTAACATCAAGCCTGCTGTCACCGGAAAAATGGTTCCAGCGGCTTGCACCGAAGTCGCTAAACCGGGTCCTTAAATTATAACGCTTGTCCACCATGCATCAATCCAATCTGGTGGAGAAGCTTCCATTAGATGCCTATGTCTTGAGTTTTTTTTGTTTTTTTGCTGAATAAATGATATGTTTATCGAGTAGGTAATAGTCCCTTCAAGCTTGGAGTTTACCAGTTAAAGAGGGACAATGATTGGGTAGTAATTTTTCTGAGATTCGCAATATGCGAGAATTTTTCAATTTTTGTTTAGTAAATAAAGAGACCATTAAAAATTTTAATCTTTTTTTTTACATAGTATCTTAAATACGAGAGGTCCTACCACAAAAAATCTTAAATATGAGAAGTAGTTTGATTGTAACATTTAAAAAATTACGGTTATCTTCATTAATATATTCAGTTTTATGGAAAAAATTCTTCAACACCTCTACATGATATTTGTAAAAAATTTCTCTTATCTCTAAAAAATTATTAAGAATAATTGCATACAAAAATTATTTTGAAGAAATAAATATTTAGCATTCCCAATTATGGTGTAGTAGAAATTCAGATTTGGTACACTGCTCCTAATGTTGACTCCTATGGAAGGCCGACAAGCCTATACACTCACCAATCACCGTCATACAATCGAGGACCCCGTATCCGAAACGCAGTAGATGTATTTTCTTATAAATATGAACACTCTAATGTTACACTATCAGTAACATTTAGAAAGCCATTTAATTTCTCACATGTTAGAGCCAATTATTGCATTATTATTCGTTAGATAATACCCTCATCAATAGGTTTTTCAAGAGTATCTAACTATTGAAAATATTTTTAAAAATGAAAAAGAAAAGAGAGAATAAAAAAAGTGAAAGAAATAAAAACTGTTTTTGTTTGTGAATTTTTATAAAAAATGAAATATTCACTAACATTTATCATTTTATGTGATTCGTTAGTTTAATTTTTTGTAACATTTTAAATTTAATTTTTAATTAATTTATAATAAAACTATTCTTATTATATTTATGAGATACTAAAAGATATCTCAGCAATAATGATGTTCTAACAAACCATCCACATATTTTCTAATGCACTTGCGGCTTGCCATTAATATCCTTCAACCCATGTCCAAGCCTTTTTTGTACTTGAGAGTCAAAGATGTTTCAAAAAGCATTTAGTGTTCCAAGTAACATTGATCGACCGCTTCTTTGTGTTGCTAGGTTCTTGATCTAAATTAAGTACATCAAGTTGGTGTTTAAGATGCCATTTAATATTTAATATATTTAGGGGCATTATATAATGAGAAATCATTTGTGGTATAATGCAATGGTTTGATATCCCAGGACTGCCAAGTGGAATCGCTAAACCCAGAACTTAGCTATTACTTAAGTTTGGGTTAAAAGGTAAAACTCCATTTATAAAAACGGATAAATTCATGAAAAATTATTATTAATTCGCAATTTGTTAAATCTATTGATCTTCCAGTTTACAAATTTTTTTTTTTTAATTTTAATACATATAGAAATATATAATTTTTATTTTTTATTATTTTTTTTTCAAACGGCGATAATTTTCTTCCGTTCATTTTAATCAGTTTATTTGTTTTATTCTTTTTATAATAATAAATTTATTGTAGAAGACGAATAAGTAGGTGAAGTTGATTATTGATTATGATGAATTAGAAAATGCTCTTAAGCTACTTATCGAGAAGAATTTAATAGTAATTTTTAAAACATTAAAATCTTTTTCTTTTGGGGCCAAAAAAAAAACCTATATAAAGAAAACACACCAAGTCTGAAGGATCGTCGTGCTAATTCTAAATATCATACTATCTTTAGCTAGGTCAGAGGAGTTTGTGGCTTTCAATTTCCTTATGCTCTTCTATAAAACGGACTTTCGACTCATCATCAAGACACAACAGAAAAAAAAAAAA
>OVBI01000323.1:45323-89862 GCA_900406495.1 Sisymbrium altissimum | reverse complement strand
GGAAGCTCGCCTGAAATTTGCCAGGACTCGCCAGAAAAATTCACTAGAAAATATTCACCCGTGCTTGGTCGTCGGATAATTCAACAACAACTGACCACTGGGCAAAGCACTGCTTTGACTTGGTGGAGAGAAAAGAGAAGAGATTGGGCTCCTTATATAGGGGAGGAAGGGAGAGCTGAAACCTAAAAGTTTCCAATGTGGGACTTTTTAAAACAAGATCTTGGGCTTTTTATTTTATCTGGGCTGAACTGATCCAAAACAATAATTAAAAAGAAATGGGCTGGTTAGAGAATTTGGGTCGTTACAATATCATTCCCACTAGAACTTGGATCAAACGACATTTTGATTCAAAATTAAAACCGTTCTATGTGTTCTTGGCGTTCTTGAAGATGTAACTAGAGAGATGTGGGAACCGGAATTCACCTAAATGTATTTTCGTAAAGTTAATGTGAGGATCCGAGAATCTTGCGAGATAAAACGTAAAGTAAAGAGAAAGATTGAAAAAGGAAAGTAGGTCAAAAGAGAGAACGAACTTTTATTGTTAAATCTCGTATGAGTAGTGAATTGTGAATTCCATTCCATGTGTTAGAAATCGATCATTATTTATACTAAGACATCCTAAGTCCTAAACAGCCTAAGTTTCGATGTGGGACAAAGGTCTTTTTTTTTCCGATGACTTTTTCATTTTTCCGACGACTTTTCCTTTTTCCTATGACTTTATTGGTTTTTCGGAGGAATCGTTCAAAGGACGAAAGGATCAGCCAAACATGCTGAAAAGATGCAGCCAGCTCGGTATCATGGGCAGGTCTTGATACCGAGCTGGCTGTCCTTATTTCGTCCAGCCGATCGTCCTTTGTTCAATGAATCGCAACTTCATCGGTTTATCGAAAAAAACTCTCGAAAAACAGTATTTCGTAATTTGTCCGTAAAATTATCGACGAAATAGTTCAAAACGAACTCTCTCCGAACTTGTATCTAAATATGGAAAATCCTTTTTGATATTTAAATATTTTAGTTGTTAATTCCGGAAATGTGGGTTTTGACCCCAACATTTCGCCCCCCCCCCCAGCATGTCAATATCAGGTATGATCCTATCGGAAAGATTAAGAAGTATAGTACGTGATTAAGGAGCAAAATTTTTTGATCCCCATATTTCGGGAACTTTGATTCCAAGACTCAAACATTTATAAGAGTTTCTAGGGTGATAGAGCGAGTTTCTACCGAGCTAAATCGAGAGTAGATTAAAGCGTCTCTTTTGCTGTTCGTAAAATGAAAGAGAAGACCAAGCTGTTTGTTGAGGGAAATCTAGATGCTGTCTGTGCATTTAGGGATTGTCGGAGCTTAAGTGTCTTGTATGTGAAGCGAGGATCGGTTTAAGGATACACTTGAGATGTTGCCTCATTAGAAACCGTTTACTAAGAAAAACCCTTTGGGAAAAAAGGTATTAAAGGAAAAGAGTGCAGCGCGTATAAGTATTCTGGAACTGTCTTTCCGAAAAACTGTTTATGTTAAGCCTTTCATAGAAGTTCTTCCGAAAAACTGTTTACGTTAAGTTTCTCATAGAAGTTTTCCTGAAAAACTGTTTACGTTAAGTTTCTCATAGAAGTTTTCCCAAAAAACTGATTAAGTTAAGATTCTCATAGAAGTTTTTCCCAAAAACTGTTTTAGCTAAGTTTTTTTCAAAATTTTTTATTAGAGTTTTTCCGAAAAACTGTTCATGATAAGTTTTCTCGGAATTTTTCTTATGAAACCAGCTTGAAGGCAAAAAATACCGAGCTGGCTGTCACCAAGGGTCAAACCGAGCTGGCTGCTTGTCTATGGTTCTTTCTGAAAACTGTTCAAATTAAGTTTTCCGTGGAATATTTTTTCCAAAACACTGTTCATGTCCGAATTTTTTCTAATTTTTTTCGAAAGATTGTTCATTTCCGAATATTTTGTAAATATTTTCAGAAAGACTGTTAATGCTAAGTTTTTCGAAAGTTTTTGTAAAAAGTTTTCCGAAAAACTGTTAAGGATAAATTTTTCGAAAGTTTTTCGTGCGGAACCAACTTGGATACTATGAATGCCGAGCTGGCTATAAGAGATGGGCATTCATGAGCTGAATGCTCACTTTGGCAAGAATTTTGTACCGAGCGTGACGGTAGTCAGCACGCTGCCCGTCCAGCTCGGCCAGTTTTTGGCTTGCATGCTCTCCTCTTTGAAAACTCTAAGTGTTTCCGGAAATTTTTTCGGAATAAAAGAAAATCTTTTATTATTATTTGTTTTATATATATATATATATTTAACCTTTTCCTAAAAACTGTTCACACTAAATTTTTTGGAAGTGTTTTTTGTTTGTTTTTTTTGCACGAAACCAACCTGATCACCATGTGTACCGAGCTGGCTGTTAGAGTGGGATGTTCATGTGCTGAATGCTGATCTTGGGAAGCACATGTGTACTGAGCTGGACGGTAGACAGCATGCTGCCTGTCCAGCTCGGCCAATTTTTGGTCTATACGCTCTCTCCTTTGAGTTCTTATATTTTCGGGAAGTGTTTCCAAAAAAAAATTTCGTAAAGTTTTTTCCAAAAGACTATTCAGGATAAGTTTTCGTAAATGTTTTTCCGAAAAACTGTTAAGGATAAGTTTTTCGGAAGTTTTTGTGTGAAACCAACTTGGATACCATGAATACCGAGCTGGCTGTAGGGAGGGGCATTCTTGTGCTGAATGCTGACTTTGGCGAGCAGTTGGTACCGAGCTGGAAGCTTGGCAGCACGTTGCTCGTCCAGCTCGGCCAACTTTTGGCTTGTATGCTTTCCCCTTCGAAAACTCTAAGTGTTTCCGGAAATTTTTTTGTAACAGTTTTTCCGTAAGACTGTTCAAGATAAATTTTCTGAATAAAATTTTTTTGTAAATTTTTTCCGAAAAACTATTTATGCTAAGTTTTCGAAAGTTTTTGTAAGAGGTCTTCCGAAAAACTGTTAAGGATAAGTTTTTCACACAAAACCATCTTGATCACCATGACTACCGAGCTGGCTGTAAGGGAGGGGCATTCATGTGCTGAATGCTGACCTTGGCAAGCAAATGATACCAAGCTGGACGGTGGGTAGCATGTTGCTCGTCTAGCTTGGCCAACTTCTGGCCTGTATGCCTTTTTCTTCCGTTCCTTATGTTTTCGGGGAAAACTTAGTTTCCGGATACTTTTACGTAAAAGTTTTTCCGGATATTTTTACGTAAAAGTTTTTCCGAAAGATTGTTTACGATAAGTTTTTCAAAATTTTTCATAAGAAACCAACTCGAAGGCAAAAGATGCCAAGCTGGTTGTTACCAAGGGTGATACCGAGCTGGCTGTCACCAAAGGCGATATCGAGTTGGCTGTCACCAAAGGTGATACCGAGTTGGCTGTCACCAAGGGTGATACCGAGCTGGTTGCTTACTCAGGCAGTACCGAACTGGTTGTCATGCCTGGTTCTTGCCAAAAAACAGTTCAAGTCAAGCTTTTCGCGGAATCTTTTATACAAGATTTTCCAAAAAAACTGTTCATGTTAAGTTTTTCAAAAGCTTTCGTAAAGAGTTTTCCAAGAAACTGTTAAGGATAAGTATTTCAGAAGTTTTTGCACGAATCTAACTCGAGCACTGTGGAGGCCGAGCTGGCTGTCATGGTAAGGCCTTTCTGTGCTGGGTGCTGAGTTTTGGCAAGGAGAAGGGAAGATGGTGGATACCAAACTGGACGGTACTTATTCCAAGCTGGGCATCTGTGTTCTGCGGTGGAACGAGTCAAAGAGGAGTAAGGAATGCTGAGCTGGACGTCAATTGGCATGGCAATGCCGAGCTGGCTGAAGAGACAAGGCAGTGTCGAGCTAGCCATCATTCATGAGTTTTCCCGAAAAAATGTTAAAGTTAAGTTTTTCTAGAGTTTCGTAGAAGTTTTTTCCCAAAAATTGAATTGCGTCCAGCCTAAGGCCGAAACGACCATGTTATCTGGCAAATATTTGAGGACAAGCTGGACGTGAATGATCGTGCTCTGATTGCTGAGTTGATCGCGTACAGATCATGTCTTGGTGCCAAGCTGATCGGGCCGAGCTGGCCGTGTATCTTGTCTTGGGTCAGCAGTTTTCAGGTTAACATATACCAACTGGATGCTAGCGCACATCTTGGGTATGCCATGCTGATCAAGTGTTAGAGAGGACTGTTCTCTGTTTCATCTTGGTGAGAACTTGTTCTTTTCAGAAAACTGCTTTTCCCGAGAAGGTTGGGTTCTCTAACGAGTTTTAGCAATGAAGAGAAGCTGTCCCAAGCCGATCATCCTACTAGGGTTGGAATGTCTCGATCTGATGCCTAGGCAGCCCAGTTTTGGGGATAGACTCGAAGTGATGGTGATCTTCCCCGACCTGATGCTTATTTTTTAGTTTTTTTTTTGTGGATCCGAGGTGATAGGAAGATCACCCCGAGCCGGTGTATGGTGAGATGTTCTTCTCGTAAGAAAGTTAAGCTTTGGGCGAGCTGTCTTCCTTGGGAGAGAGTCAAGCTCATAGTTGTGAGAAATTTTTTGAGCCGGTTAAGGCTGTCGGAATGTTTTCTGAACCGATGAAGGTTTGTATGGAGCTTATGAAAGCTGAAGAAGAAGTAAGAATGGCCAGCCCCACCTTTGTGGGGAGGAGGCCATGTCATGAGAAGTCATTCTTGTATCAAGTTATGTATACAATGATGAAGCTTTCTGAAAGGATGAATCGTTTCGTTTCGGAATGATTTCTTTTTAGAAGAGGGGTTTCGAAAGCTTTCTCCTTGAATGAGGATTTATCGAAACCAGTTTTTAGAGAAGATGCGAGTGATCCATTTTTTCTTGGAAAGGAGTTTAGGCAAGAATGAGCTTGTATCGTTTTGTTGATGGGACATGCTTTACTGCCTGATACAAGTTAGTAGGCTGAACACTTATTTTCCCAGAATTGTATAAACCAGTGTTTTAAGGAGCGTTTTACTGGGTTTTGTTCGATGCGAAGATTTCGATATTTTTTTTTTGTTGTAGGAGGGTAGAGTAGTTTGAAGTTTTTACTCACTCATGTTTCCTTAGCGTTTTGAGATGCTTACAAGCGTTGTAGAAGTTGTGATGCGTTTAGCGTTAATATTTTGTCAGCAGAGACCTGTCATGCCTTTATTAGATGAGAGTATGACTGCGTTTAGCATAAGATGTTGATGATATTGTGCCAGCGCTGCTTAGAAGCGTTTTGGCTGGGCTTACGATAGGTTAGTGTTTCAGAAACTAAGCTATGCGTTCGTTTGGTTTTAGCGGTTGCGCTATTTTGACTTATCTCCCCGTTTTTCGACTTTCTGAAACACTTTAATATCTCGTCTAGCGGTATGCTAAATTGTGTTTCTGAGATGCTGAAGACCAGTGTGCCAAGTTGGGCGCTTACTGGCTTAGCGAGTTTGCACTGAGGATTAAGGCAGTGCGAGTCTTTACTTGCTGGCATGCCCCTCTCGAAGTCATACCAGAGAATATCGTCCAGGATATACCTCTCGGATGTTAGGCTAGGATATACCTAACCTGATTTATATAGCGCACTGTTTTATGTCCGTGCACGGACGTTACTGAACATTACCTCCGTATAGAAAGTTGGTTGGAGATGATTTTCGTCCATTGGGGCTAGCAATGGTTGCAAGTTTGTTTAGTGAAACCCGTTTCTTATTGCGTTGGAGAGGTATGTTAAGTTTATAGATGTTGGAGACCTTGTAGACATGATCGGAAAAAGTCAAGTATTACAGGTTTATTTGGCAAGAACTGATCGAAAAGTTTGTCATAGGTGATCGTTCTGGAGAACAAGAATCGGAAGTCCTTTATTGCTTTGAGTTTGGGACTTTTAACTCGAAGCTTAGAACTTCTCCGAAAACCCAGAACTTCTTTAGACTCTTTGAATCCTTTAAAGTTTGGAATTATCGTAAAAACTTAAAACTTCTTCTAAATTCGTAACTCTTTTCATTTCAGAATTCGGAACTTGTTGAATCCTTTAGATGCCAAAGTTTTTGATTTTTCGGATTCTCGAAACTATAAGTGGTAGCATGAATAAGCGATGAGTGTGTATATACTCCCACTCCCCCGCCCTTTTTGGTTTTGGGGGCGACAGCTGCACTGAAGGTCGGTTACCTATGTACCTCTATTCGAGGATCAAGCCGTCTCGTAGTTCAATTTGTTTCGGATTTTTTTTTTTTTTTTCTAACGGCAAGACTTTCGAGTTGTTCGAAGTTTTAAACTTGAAGTAGTGACGATGGTTTTTGTTTTTGGAGATGGGATGAAGACTAAGTCTCCATATCCTGAGTTTGGGATTGCTTGTGGGAACCGGAATTCACCTTAATGTATTTTCGAAAAGTTGATGTGAGGATCCGAGAATCTTGTGAGAGAAAACGAAAAGTAACGAGAAAGATCGAAAAAGGAAATTAGGTCAAAAAGAGAACGAACTTTTATTGATAAATTGTGTATTGCGAATGTATTTTTATTGCCAAATTGTGTATTGCGAATGTATTCAATCTGTTACAAGATGTAGAGATGGATCATTATTTATACTAAGACATCCTAATTCCTAAACAGCCTAAGTTTCAATGTGGGACAAAGGTCTTTTCTATTTTCCGACGACTCTTACATAAATCTTCGAGGAAACTTCTAGAACCTTCCATAAGTCAGTTTCAGCCCTTCTCGGTCCATCCTTCCAGCTCGGCCCATTCTATCCCTCGTCTTTTGGTTCAGTGGTTTTCTCCAGTTTGTTTTATGTTAACATTTGTATTGTCTTCGATAGATGAAACATCACGATGTTTCGAGAAACTTACGAAAACATTGGTATGTTTACGAAAAGACCCTGAAGACGAAGAACGAAGCGAAATGAGACGGAAGAGAAGGTGTCAGCCAGCTCGATCTTCCATGGTGACAGAAAGAACCGAGCTGGCTGCCTCCAAACCCATCATGCTGACCAGCTCGGTATCCAGTATGGGAGGAGATCTTCCAATAACTCGTGGCATGTATCCAGCTCGGTATACTGAAGGGTATCGGCCAGCTCGGTATCCAGGAGGGAGGATTTGACCGATCTGACTGTAATTTGTCGACCAGCTTGGTATCCTGAGTGAGGGAAACTCCGAGCTGATTGCTGCATGCAGTCCGTTACCGAGCTGGCTGCAACGCCCAACTTATGGATGGCATAACTTCCTCGTATGAACTCCGTTTGATCTGATTCATCTTCCAGGAGCTTCATAGTTTGCCAAGTAGTTTCATGTGCAGAATCTTTGTGGGTTGGAAGATACACCTCGATAATTGAACATATGTCCTTTTCAGCTCAGAACTCTCGGAAAGTGTCAGCCACCTCGGTTTTCAGGAAGGGAAGGATAAAACCGCGCTGACTATATCATGCTGACCAGCTCGGTATGATATAAGGAGGATGATACCGAGCTGAATGCATAATGACAGCCAGCTCAGTATCCTGGTACCGAGCTGACTGCTCAATGCTGTCCAGATTGACGTCCTGTGGTAAATGCTTGGCAAGACATGCAACCAGCTTGGTGTATCAGTCAGCTCGGTATCATTGTCTGCCCAAAATACCGAGCTGGCTGTCCTCCACGCCTGGTTGATTGTCTTTTACTCGAAAAATCATCACTTTCGTTCGTTTATCGGAGGAATCGATCAAAGGACGAAAGGATCGGCCAAACATGCTGATAAGATGCAGCTAGCTTGGTATCACTGGTAGGTCTTGATACCGAGCTGGCTGTCCTTGTTTCGTCTAGCCGATCGTCCTTTGTTCGATGAATCGCGACTTCATCAGTTTTTCGGAAAAACTCTCGAAATATAGTATCTCATACTTTTTTCGTAAAGTAATCGACGAAATAGTTCAAAATGAACTCTCTCCGAACTCATATCTAAATATGGAAACTCTTTTTCAATATCCAAATATTTTAATCGTTAATTCCGGAAATGTGGGTTCGGACCCCAACATTAAGCCTCCCAGCACGTCAATATCCAGTATGATCTTGACGCAGCGATTAACAAGTATAGTACATGATTAAGGAGCTAAAATGTTCTGATCCCCATATTTCGAGAACTTTGATTCCGCGATTTGAAAGTTCATACGATCTTTCTGGGTGACAGAGCGAATTTTTCTGCCGAGCTGATCGGGATTGGATTGAAGAGTTTCTTGGGCTATCCGCAAGATGGAAGAGGAGACCAAGCTGTTTGCTGAAGGAAAGCTAGATGTTGTCTGTGCGTTTAAGGACTGTCACAGCCTAAGTGTCTTACATACTATGTGAGGATCGGTTTGAGGATACACTTGTGGTGTTGCCTCATTAAAAACCTTTTATTAAGAAAAACCCTTCAGGGAAAAATGTAGTAAAGGAAAAGAGTGCAACGCGTATGAAGATTTAGAATTTCCGAAAAACTGTTCAAGTTAAGTTTTTCCAAATAGATTCTTCCGAAAAACTGTTTAAGTTAAGTTTTTCATAGAATTTTTGCCGAAAAACTGTTTAAGTTAAGTTTTTCCATAGAAGTTCTTCCGAAAAACTGTTTAAGTTAAGTTTCTTATAGAAGTTTTTCCGAAAAACTTTTTCAGCTAAGTTTTTCCGAGCTGGTTGCTTATCTATGGTTCTTTCCGGAACCTGTTCAAATAAAGTTTTTCGCTGAATATTTTTCCGGAACACTGTTCATGTCCGTACTTTTGTAAATTTTTTCTGAAAAACTGTGCATGCGAAGTTTTTCGAAAGTTTTCGTGAAAAGTTTTCCGAAGAACTGTTAAGGATAAGTTTTTCAGAAGTTTTTGCGTGCAAAACCCACTCGGGTACCATGAATATCGAGCTGGCTGCAAAGGATGGACATTCATATGCTGAATGCTGACTTTGGACAGCATTTTGTACCGAGCTGGACAGTAGGCAGCATGCTGACTGCCCAGCTCAGCCAGTTTTGGCTTGAATGCTCCCCTTTTTTTATTCCTTACATTTTCGGGAAAAACTTTGGTGTTTTCGGACCTCTTTTTGGAATAATAGAAAATTATATATATTTTTTTAATTCTTCCCGAAAAACTGTACACGCTACATTTTTTGGAAGTTTTTTTGCACGAAACCAACCCGATTAACTTGTGTACCGAGCTGGCTGTAAGAGTGGGATGCTCATGTGCTGAATGATGATCTTAGGGAGAAAATATGTACCGAGCTAGACGGTAGACAGCATGCTGCCTATCCAACTCGGTCAATTTTGGCCTATAGCCTCTCCCTCCTTTGAAAACTGTGAGTGTTTCCAGAGATTTTTCGTGAAAGTTTCTCCGAAAAACTGTTCGAGATAAGTTTTTTGGGATTTTTATAAAGTTTTTCCGGAAAATTGTTCAAGATAAGTTTTTCCAAAATTTTTAATAAAGTTTTTTTTGGAAAACTGTTCAAGATAAGTTTTTCCGAAATTTTTCGTACGAAACCAGCTTGTCCACCAAGTGTACCGAGCTGGCTGTAAGGAAGGAGCATTCATGTGCTGAATGCTGACCTTGGTAAGCTGATTTGTACCGAGCTGGACGGTAGACAGCATGCTGCCTGTCCAGCTCGGTCACTTTTGGATTGTAAGCTCTCTTCTTTGAAAACTGCAACTGTTTCCGGAGATTTTTCGTAAAAGTTTCTCCGAAAAGCTGAACAGTTTTTCGGGATTTTAATAAAGTTTTTTCGGAAAACTGTTGAAGATAAGTTTTTGCGAAATTTTGAATAAAGTTTTTTCCGGAAAACTGTTTAAGATAAGTTTTCTGATATTTTTCGTAAAAGTTTCTCCGGAAATCTGTTGGAGATAAGATTTTCGGGATTTTAATAAAGTTTTTCCGGAAAACTGTTTAAGATAAGTTTTTCTGAAATTTTTCGTACAAAACCAACTTGCCCACCAAGTCTACCGAGCTGGCTGTAAGGAAAGAGCATTCATGTGCTGAATGCTGACTTTGGCTAGCATTTTTATACCGAGCTGGACGGTAGACAGCATGCTGCCCGTCCAGCTTGGCCAGTTTTGGTTTGTGTGCCTCTCCTCTTCGAATCCTTATTCTATCGGGAAAAACTTAAGTCTTTCCGGAATTCTTTTTTGAATAAGGAAATTGTTTTTTTCCTATTTTTTTATAACAGGACCCACATTTTTCGTTTTTGAGAAAGAGCTCTGTCTTCTCTCT
This sequence comes from Sisymbrium altissimum, assembly GCA_900406495.1. Classification (NCBI taxonomy): domain Eukaryota; kingdom Viridiplantae; phylum Streptophyta; class Magnoliopsida; order Brassicales; family Brassicaceae; genus Sisymbrium; species Sisymbrium altissimum. The sequence continues at coordinate 79,727 of OVBI01000323.1, read as the reverse complement.
ACTTTCTCTCTCTACGAGTTGTTCTTGTGTTCTTGAGTGTTCTTGAGGATCATCTAGTTTCGTGAGAGATTGTTGGCCAATGCCAGGATATCTTTTCATCCTCCTGCTGCGTCTCCGGGTACCTCCCCTCACGCTGAGGAGCTGATGATCCATGCTCAGACTGAGATGGACATCAATGATACGGAAGGAACTTTTGGTGGCCTCGACCCAAAAGTGACCTTCCCTGACAAGGAAGGGGCTAATGTCGAAGTAGCTGTGGATGTTGAGGGGGAAGATGGCAACGTTCTTCCTGCTCTAGTCCGATCAATGCTTCCCCCACCTCCCCCGATTTGTAGGCAGATTGTATCCGGCCTTGGTGCTGCTTCGAGCGAACTGATTAACCCTTGGAAACCCCGGGGGACGAAGAGGAACACACCCCTTCCTAAGAAGGGTGGTGCTCGTAGCGGTCATAGCGAGAAGAAGTTGAAAAGTCCAGCTCAGTCTGCTCGTTTTTTGGAGAAGAAGGGAAAAATCCACAAGGTGATGATTGATGAGTTGAAGAATCTGTTTTGGAGCAAGGTGCATTGCGTGGACCATGTCTCGAAGATCGAGAACCCTGAAGACCGCCCCCTCCGCTTTGAGACTTTGCATGCCCAGAAGGCATACTCAGACTTTGCTCAATGCTCCAAGTAATTTCTCTGTTGGTTGATGCAATATAGAGCCTTGATCTTTGCATGCTGATCATCTGTTCGTTTTCCGCAGCTCCTATCCTTGTTTAACAAGGAAGTGCATGACTGCGAGGAAGAGATCTACAAGGCAGGACACAAGGAGGTTAATGCCAAACATGAGCAAGATCGTCTCCGGGAAAAACTGGATGCCTTAACCCTCGAGTATGAAGAGAAGATGATGAAGCTTGGTAAGGAGGTGACTGATGCGAAGGAGGAGGCAAACTCTACTGCTCTTCTTTCTTCTCGTCTTGCCAACTCTAATGATGAGCTTTCAGCCCAGGTCAGGGAATCGGAAGACAAGCTTGCGGAGAAGGAAGCTGCCTTTAGGATGAAGAACAAGAGAGCTTGGCGCGATGGGTACACGGTAGCCATGGACAAGAGTCGATCTCGTGAGGACAAGGCGCTGGCCTTAATTGATTGATTGGTTTCGAGTCACAATTATGAGTCTTGCTATGTGATGGGAGTGTGCAACTCTGTTATGACTGAGATCTTTGACAGGAATGGTCCCAAAGAGATAGCGGAGGAGCGTGAGAAGAACCAAAAGCTGAAGGTGGATTTTAGCGGCTTTAAGGGTGCTGTAGATCGTGTGATCGATGAGCTCTGTGGGTGCCTTGCTCCTTCTTCAGGATCTTCAGCTTTGGCTTCTCGCTCTTGCGGAGATGTCTCTATTGACAGCTCGGCCAAGGAAGTTGATGTTCAGGATTTCGCAGGGACCAACATGGGCGTTGGAGGCCTGGCTGAGATGGTCGCTGAGAATACTGCGGAGGAGAGCCATGCTTAGATCCCTTCCTCCTTTATCCTTTATTGTTTTAGTTGTTTGCTGCTGGGTCCTCTGAGGCCCATGTTATGACTTTGGCCGAGCTATATCCCGATGGTTGTATTTGAACCTTTTTCATTTGATGCATTTCAGACCTTGATTTCTATGAACACTCAAGGTTGATTTTTGCCCGTTTTTGGTTAGAGCATGATAAAGCATGGTATATTATGCTGTTGGAGAGTAAAGTAGCTCGGAGTTTAGTACTTACTCATGTTTCCTTAGCATTACGAAGTGCTTAGAAAAATATAGGAGCTACCTTTTTAGCGTGGATATTTCGTCAGTGGAGACTTGTCACACTTTTGTTAGACAAGAATATGTTTGCGTTTTTGTTAGAATGTAAAGAAATTCGTGCCAGCGCTGCTTAGAAGTGTTTTGGCTGGGCTTATGATATGTTAGTGTTCAGGAAACTAAGCTTTGCGTTTGTTTGGTTTTAGTGGTTGCTCTATTTCGACTTATGTCCCCGTTTTTCGATTCTTTCGAAACATTTTACAATCTCGTCTAGTGGTATGCTAGATTGTGTTTTGGAGATGTTAAAGACCAGTGTACCAAGTTGGGCGCTTACTGGGTTAGCGACTTTGCAATGAAAATTAAGGCAGTGCGAGTTCTTACATGCTAGCATGCCCCTCTCAAAGTCAAACCTGAGAACATCGTCCAGGATATACCTCTCGGATGTTAAGTTAGGATATGCCTAACCTGATTTATATAGCGCGCTGTTATATCCGTGCACGGATGTGGTCAAACTTTTATCCGTATAGAACATTGGTTATGTCTTTAGAAGGAGAATAAATCGTGTTTGTTGTGGCCAGCAACAAACGACTTTTTTGAAAAGAGTTAGATTTGCGCTAATCGTTTTTAAAAATGTTTTTGCAAACTGTTTGAAAAAGATGTAAGAAAAGTTGTGTCGATGTGCTGTAGGATTTTTCGGAATTACTTCGGAAAAATCAATGTCTGGAGCTGTATATAGAGTTTTCGGGAAAACTAGAGTTTGGAGACGTTTTTCCGAGTGCAGAAGTGGCTATGTATGCACTCCCACTCCCCTGAAAAACTTTTTTTTTATTTTTAGTAGCTGGACTTATCATGAGACAAGTTGCCGACGTACTCCAATCCTAGGAGATCAAGCCAATTCGTTGTTCGTTAGTATTGAAGTACTAGTTGTAGTACTTCTTGACATGCATTGCGTTCCAGCTTCGGATGACTGGAGAATCGTTGTCGTAGGCTAGTTCGTATGCTTCTGGCTTAACGACTTTCATGGTTTTGTAGGGGCCTTCCTAATTTGCGCTTAGTTTTCCAGGGTTCTTTTCCTGGGTGTTTCGGAAGACCTTTCGGAGAACGAGATCTCCTTCTTTGAATCTCCGATTACGAACTTTGGAGTTGTAGTATTTGGCGGCTGCCTGTTGGTCGCTTTGCATTTGTAGGTTGGCTTGATCTCTCCTTTCGTTAATGAGATCAAGTTCATCCAGTAGCATTGCTTGATTGGTCTCTTCTTGTTCTGGGAGAAAAGTTCGGCAAACTCCGGGAAATTCAACCTCTGGGGGAATTACGCACTCCATCCTGTAAACTAATGCGAAAGGAGTCTCCCTAGTTGTCTTTCTAGGCGTGGTCCGATGTGACCAGAGCACACCTTCGAGTTCGTCAGCCCATCTGCCTTTCTTTTCGTCCAGCCTTTTCTTTAACCCATTAAGGATTGTTTTGTTGGCTGCTTCTGCTTGGCCATTGCCTTTGGGATACCTCGGAGTTGAAAAACTGAGACGGATCTTCCACTTTTCGCAGAATGATACGAAGCGGTTGGAGATGAACTGAGAACCATTATCGGTTACGATTTCGTATGGGACTCCATGTCTACAAATAATGTTTTTCCATATGAAATGTTCGAGTTGAGCATCTTTGATGCCAGCATAGGAGTCGGCTTCAATCCAATTGGAGAAGTAATCCGTTAGGACGAGCAAATACTGCTTTTGCTTAGATTTATGCATGCGTCCAACGATATCCATTGACCAGCGCATGAATAGGTATGGAGAGGAATCGATGATAAGATTTCGGCCGGTTGGCGTATTGTCGGAGCATGGCGTTGGTACTTCTCGCATTTTCTCGAGAATTTTTCGCAATGTTTGATCATTGTTGGCCAGAAGTATCCATGCCTTTTGATCTTGCTGGCGAGTGCTCTTCCTCTTGAGTAGTTTCCACATGACCTTGCATGATCTTTCGGGCTTGGCTGCTCTCCACGCAGGTCATAAGGGGACCAGAATGTCTCCACTTGAGGAGGTTTCCATCTAAAAGGACAAAGCGTGCTGTTTGCGTTTTCAGTTTTCGTGCTACCCATTTGTCCGAGGGGAGATCTCCGTCTGCAATGTAGAGACGAATCTTCTCCATCCATTCATGGTCGCAACCATACTCTCCCTTATTGAATTGTGGGTTAGTGTCGATCGTTGGGGCTGATTCTACTTCCCCCTCATCCATGGGGTCAACGTGTCGTCCTCGAGTTCCTCTTGAATAAATGTAGTTATATCGGGTGGTCCAATGCTTGGATGTTTTATAAACTCCACCGGAATAACCATACTTTCTCTTGGGGAAGAATTTGACGCTAAGGCTGCTAGAGCATCGGCTGGTGCATTTCGCCCCGAGGAATCCTCGTAAGTTCGAATTTTTTGAATTTTTTTGCGAGATCTTGGACTCTTCAGATACACGCCCATTCTCTCGTCTCGGTTTCGTATTCTCCACTGAATTGGTTTGCAACTAGCTGAGAATCTCAAAAAGCGTGGATGTTTTCCACCTTGATTCCGTTGGTGATTCTTAGCCCAGCGATTAGGGCTTCGTACTCTGCCTCATTGTTGGATGCTGGGAAATCGAGTCGGAATGACTGTCCTAGGATTTCACCTGTGGGTGAGGTCAAACGGATCCTGATTCCTTATCCTTGTTTTGAGGATGATCCATCAATGTGAAGGATTCAAGTAGTACTTTCAGGTTTTTTCTTACTTCCTAGAGGAGGGAGTTCGATCAGAAAGTTTGTGAGAACATGCGATTTCATGCACGTTCTCGATCGAAATTCGATATCGTATTCGCTCAGCTCAACTGCCCATTTAGCCAAACGTCCTGAGTTACTTGGGCTGTGCAAGACGGTCCTGAGTGGGAAGGTAGTCAGGATTATGATAGTATGAGACTGGAACTAAGGTCTGAGTTTTCGTGCAGACGCAACCACTGATAGTGCCAGCTTTTCCATTTGCGGATAGCGAGTCTCAGCATCAGTAAGAGTTTGGCTCACGTAAAAGACTGGTCGTTGCTCGCATCTCTCTTCCCGAATCAAGACTCCACTGACTGCAGTTTGTGAGACGGCAGTGTAGAGGAACAAGGGTTCGCCCACCACTGGTTTAGCGAGCACAGGTGGGCTTGCTAGGTAAGGTCTGAGCTGCTGAAAGGCTTCCTCGCATTTTTTTGTCCAATCAAACTTCTTGTTTCTCTTTAACATGTCGTAAAAAGGGAGACACTTATCCGTTGATCGAGATATCAACCTGTTAAGCACAGCTACACGTCCACTAAGTCTTTGGACCTCTCTTTTGGTCTTTGGGGAAGCCATGTCGACGAGGGTGTTGATTTGCTTCGGATTTTCTTTGATTCCTCATGGGTTACCAAGTATCCGAGGAATTCCCCAGAAGAGACTGCGAATCTACACTTTGCGGGATTGAGTTTCATGTTGTGTTTGTTCAATCACTCGAAACAATCCGATAAGTGTTTCACGTGATCCTCTTCTTCGAGGGATTTTATGAGCATGTCCTCGCCAATCAGTCAGAAAGGATTTTTTTAACCAGGCGTTGGTAAGTTGCACCAGCGTTCTTCAGTCCGAAAGACATCACCTTGTAGCAATACGTTCCGCGATCTGTAATGAATGCTGTTTTTTCTCGATCATCAGGATTCATCATAATCTGGTTGTATCCAGAAAATACGTCCATGAAAGAGAGCAGCTTGTTTCCAGCTGTTGCCTCGACTAGTCTGTCAATGTGCGGAAGCGGGAAACTGTCATTGGGACAGGTCTTGTTAAGGTTTGTAAAATATATGCAGACTCGCCACTTTCCATTCTTCTTTTTGACGACTACCGGATTGGCAAGCCAATCGGGATATCATACTTCAGTGATTGATCCAACTTTGAGGAGTCTTTCGGCTTCGTCGTTGACTGCCCTTGCCCTTTCGGGACCGAGTTTTCGCCTTTTTAGCTTGATCGGTTTGAAGGTTGGATCAACGTTGAGCTCATGGCAAGTCGTGTTGATGTTGATACCTGGCATGTCTTCAGCTGCCCATGAAAAAGTGCTCACGTTCTTTTTAAGGAGAGCAATGACTCGGATTTGATTGGTTCTTTAAGATTTGCACCAATTTAAACGCATATCTCGGGATGGGAATCGTCGATGCATAGTGAGATCACTGGTTCGCATGGACTTTCGTCTTTCTGCTCTTTGGCGTCCTCTAGATGAAGTTGGTGGACGAGTTTCGAGAGCTCGGCATCTGCCTTTCGTTTTCCCTTCTCTATGGGTTTATCTGTTACGGGATTCCGAAGTTTGTGTTCGAGAGAGAGAGAAGTTCGAGAGCTCTTTTGTTCTCCCCAAATCGTTTCGGTTCCGTTAGGAGATGGGAACTTAAGGCAAAGGTGGTAGGTCGATGGGACGGCCTTGATGGCATTAAGCCAGGGCATTCCCATTACAGCATTATAGATGGTTGGATGGTCAGCTACTGAGAACTGTACTAATGTAGTTCCTCCGACCGTAGTAACTGGAAGGATGATACTTCCTTGGGTCATTGATATGCGTCCAGAGAAACTCATCAGTGGTTTGGGTTTGTCCACCATCCTATCTAGGGTTTTTCGATAGATTACGTTTACCGTACTACCGGTATCGATCAAAACCCTAGATACATCGTTATCGGCTATTGTGAGTTGAATCACAAGCGGATTGTCATGTGGATGGATGACTCCATACGCCTCCGATTTGTCAAAGATGAGTGCATCCTTAGTCTTGTTCTTCGATTCCGATCGATCGATGTCGTTTCCTGCTTATTTCCGGGAGGCTTTTATCGAAGATATCAAATCGCTGAAGAATGGTCATCCTCCTATGATCGTATTCACCGAGGATCCAGTGCGCTGCCCTAGGGATATCGGAAAATTTTCCTTTCCGGATTGAAACCAATCCTCGGAGATCTCTAGAATCGGTTCGGCTCCACCGAGCGAATGATTCATGTAGTTAATATTGGCATCTTTTGTTTCTCGGAGTAAGAAAGCTTTTGGACACCCTCCTTCTAACTCCAAATTGTGGGAACGAGATCTCACACAATGTATTTTCGGAAAGTGAATTTGATAATTAGGTCCCAAAATTTCTGGAATGAGAAACCTCTTGAAAGATTTTGGTAAATTTCCGCAAAAGTAAAGAATAAGAAACAGGAAAGGTGAGAATACGATTTTATTGATAAATCTCGAATGAATAGTGAATTGTGAATGTATTCAATATATTACAAGATGTAGAGATATATCTTTATTTGTACTAAGACATCCTACGTCCTAAACAGCCTAAGTTTCGATGTGGGACAAAGGTCTTTTCCTTTTTCCGATGACTTTTCCATAAATCTTCGAGGAAACTTCTAGAACCTTTCATCAGTCGGTTTCAGCCCTTGTCGGTCCATCCTCCCAGGTCAGACCATTCTATCCCTCGTCTTTTGGTTCAGTGGTTTTCTCCGGTTTATTTTAAGTTAACGTTTATATTGTATTTGATAGACAAAACATCGCGATGTTTCAAGAAACTTACAATACCGAGCTGGCTGTCCTCCATGCCTGGTTGATTCTCTTTTACTCGAAAAATCGTAAATTTCGTCGGTTTATCGGAGGAATCGATCAAACGACGAAAGAATCGGCCAAACATGCTGATAAGATGCAGCCATCTCGGTATCACAGGAAGGTCTTAAAACCGAGCTGGCTGTCCTTCTTTCGTCCACCCGATCGTTTTTTTTCGATGAATCGCGACTTTATTGGTTTTCCGGAAGAATCATTCAAAGGACGAAAGGATTAGCCATACATGATGAAGAGATGCAGCCAGCTCGGTATCATGGGCAGGTCTTGATACCGAGCTGGCTTTCCTTGTTTCGTCCAGCCGATCGTTCTTTTTTCGATGAATCGCGACTTCATCTGTATATCGGAAAAACTCTCGAAACACAGTATTTCATACTTTTTCGTAAAGTTATCGATGAAATAATTCAAAGTGAACTCTCTCCGAACTCATATCTAAATATGGAAACTCTTTTTCGATATTCAAATATTTTAATCATTAATTCCGGAAATGTGGGTTTTGACCCCAACAGCTGGCTGTCCTCCATGCTTAGTTGATTGCCTTTTACTCAAAAAAACGTAAACTTTTGTCGGTTTATTGGAGGAATCATTCAAAGGACAAAAGAATCGGCCAAACACGGTGATAAGATGCAGCCAGCTCGATATCATGGGCAGGTCTTGATACCGAGCTGGCTGTCCTTGTTTTGTCCAGCCGATCGTCATTTGTTCGGTTAATCGCGACTTTATTGGTTTTTCGGAGGAATCGTTCAAAGGACGAAAGGATCGGCCAAACGTGCTGATAAGATGCAGCCAGCTCGGTTTCATTGGCAGGTCTTGATACCGAGCTGACTGTCCTTGTTTCGTCCAGCCGATCGTCCTTTATTTGATGAGCCGCGACTTTATCGGTTTTTCGGAGGAATCGTTCAAAAGACGAAAGGATCAGCCAAACGTGCTGAAAAGATGCAGCCAGCTCCGTATCATGGGCATGTCTTGATACCGAGCTGGCTGTCCTTGTTTCATCCAGCCGATCGTCCTTTGTTCGATGAATCGCGACTTCATTTTGTTTATCGGAAAAACTCTCGAAAAATAGTATTTCATACTTTTCCGTAAATTTATCGATGAAATAGTTCAAAACGAACTCTCTCTAAACTTGTATCTAAATATGGAAACTCTCTTTCAATATTCAAATATTTTAGTCGTTAATTCCGCAATTGTGGGTTTTAACCCCAACAAGAGAGAAAGAAGAGAAAAGGGAGGGAGTTACCTTAGAGAGTATGCAAACTTGTGAAATGAAGGTAGGGGGAGCCTCCATTTCATAGAGAATGAAAATGGGACCTGTGAATAGTACCTTACGCGAAATGAACAGTATCATACGGTACATGAGCAGTACACGAAAATACTGTTCATCCGACAAGAAGACGAAACAAAGAACAGTCATCTATAACGCACCTTACAGCTCGGTATTTCCCGTCTTTGCATCAAAGCTTTCAAAAAACGTAAACTCGAACAGTTCTCAGGAAAAACCGGTACGGGCGTCCAGTTCAGCGTCACAAACTAAGCAAAGAATGGACGGCCAGATCGGAAGGGGCATGCCCATCTCGGCTTGAAACCAGCTCGGCATTTGCAACACCTCTCGGTCCAGCCTCTCCACGAAGTACAATGCCTAGCTCGGCATCATACCCATGCACAGTCAACCTGCTCGGCATTCTTTGCCTCCTGGTTGGTTTCGTGCGATAACTTCCAAAAAACTTAAACAAAACAGTTTCTCCGAAAACCTTTTCCAGAAACACACCTGGCACGATAGTTTCCTGGGAAAACCATGCATGCCTGCCAGCTTGGCATCTCCTTCCCAATCAGCTCAGTATCATGCATCCAGCTTGGCTCCGTGCACACGTGCAGCCAGTTCGGCATTATGCATATGCACAAACAGTTCACCATTTTTTGCCTCCTTGCTGGTCTCTTACGAATAACTTTCGAGAAACTTAACTCAAAGGGTTTTTAGAAAGACTTATACCAACTTAATCTTCCTCTGGAAAAAACATTTCTGACACTCTTTTCCTCTACTATGTTTTCTCCCATCGGGTTTTCTTATTGGAAAGGTTTTTAATGAGGGAACATCGTAAACGTATCCCCAAATCGATCCTTGTCTCACATGCCAGACACTTGAAGCTCCTGCAGCACTCAGAGCATAAAAGTCATCCTCTCGGCCGAAATTTTCATAACTCCGCCGAGCGAAACATCGAGTCCACTTTCCACTCACCAAAATCTGAATCTTCCTTCTCGGTATGGCCAAACCAACCTTCCACTCGACTCTCAGGCACCTCAGCAACAACCTATTCTCTGCCCTCATATCACTCGAATAAGAATCATAGATTCATTCCTTGCGAAGACCAGAGATCAGAACATCTTAGCTCCTTAATCCCGCTTTACACTCCTTAGTTACCTCGTCATACCTGGGACTGACGAGATGGGGGGTTAACTGTTGGGGTCAAAACCCGCACTTTCGGAATTAAAGATTAAAATATTCGAATAACGGAATAACCTTCCAGAGATTATTACCTTCCAGAAATTAGCACATTCTTGGAAAAGAAGATCGATATTCGGAAAACACCTCTCCTCAAACTATTTTGTCGATAACTTCGCGAAAAGGATACAAAAGCTAATTTCCAGAGATTTTATTGAAAGACCGATAAAAGTCACGATTCTTAGAGCAGACTGCTGTCAGATCGGCATTTTGGAGGTGAGCTGACCAGCTCGACATTCTTTCCAGTCAGAAATGCCGAGCTAGTTGACATTACCCCGAATGTCCGGCTGATCGTCCTGTTTTCCAGTTTTTGTTATTGTTCATAAAAAATAAAAATAAAAAAGAGAAATCTAAAAGTCAAAAAAAAAAGAAATTGAAAAGTAAAAAAAAAGAGTTTCATCTATTTTCTTGTTAATTCTTGGTGAAGTGGTGGAAGAGAAAACCAGCTGGCTGAGGAGAAATCCAGCCTGATAGATTGGTTAAGGCGGATTACAAAACAAAAAAAAATCTCTCTTTTCTTTATATCTTTTTTCTTTGGGGGGGCGGGGGAGTTTGTTTTAGATCCATTGGATTAGACTAAGTGCTTACCTAGAACCTTTGAGAAGGACCTTGGGAGAATTACCATTGAGTGATCTCCTAAAAATTCAGTGAGTTGAGTGGGTGAGAAGTAAACACAAAGAGAGTGAGTGTATATTTTTAATTTTTATTTCAGGAACCATGGAGTACCATGAGGAAGAATAGCCTTAACATTCCAACAATGGTTTGTCTAATGTTCAAATGAGAGCATTATATGAAACCATGACTCGTTTGATGACTGCAGGTTTGGAACAACTTCATGTCCGATTGGATGAGATTCAAGCTTCATCTCAAACTCAACCAACTCAGCCTAATCAAACCAATCCGCAACTTAGAAGGACCCAACCTAGGAGAGCCACCCGTCTAGAGGAAGAGGATATCGAAGATGAATTCTCAGATCAGATTCGATCTGTTGCCCGTGGCCGAAGAGGTAATAGGCACCGAGAGCCAGGTAATGTTAATCCTTTTGCTATGAGAGCTGAACGAGTTGATCATAGCATTGGTAGTCTTAAGTTAAAAATTCCAATTTTCTATTGCAAAAATGATCCTGATTCTTATCTTGAATGGGAAAGGAAAGTCGAATTGATATTTGATTGCCAAAGCTTTCTGAGTTAAAAAAGGTTAGGTTAGCTGCAGCTGAGTTTAGTGCCTATGCTATTAACTGGTATGATCAAGTGTTGACACTCAGGAGGAGAACCTGTGGAGGTCCCATCACGGACTGGGAAGAACACACAGGACTGATGAGGAAACGGTTCATTCCAACCCACTACAGCCGTGACCTGCACCAAAAGCTCAGGCGACTCAACCAAGGCACAAAGAGTGTAGAGGAATACTTTCAGGAGATGGAAATCTTGATGATTAAGGCGCACATAGAAGAGCCATGTTGAAGAGAAGCCTCCTTCAGAAACCAAGGTTAAGAAATCAAATTTATTTGCTAAGGAAAGTCAGGTAAGGAAGGCCTAAACTCTCAAAAGTCTTTGATTTTGCTTCTGTTTAAAGAAACACTAATGGTCCAAACTGATCAAATACTGGAACTTCTAAGTTAACTTAAGCAGCTTTTGCAGGACTTTGATGATGTGTCTCCTGAAGAAAACACAAGCGGGCTGCCTCATATCTGTGGCTTTGAACACCAAATAGATTTTTTCCCAGGAGCTACTTTGCTAAACCGCCCAGCTTAAAAGACAAATCCCGTGGAGACCAAGGAACTACAAAAGCAGATTGGAGAACTCATGGATAAAGGCTATATCTGAGAGAGTATGAGTCTATGTGCTGTGCCTGTACTCTTAGTGCCTAAGAATGATGGAAGCTGGAGGATGTGCGTGGATTGCAGAGCAATCAACCAAATCATTGTTAAGTACATACATCATATCCCTCGTTTTAATGATATGCTTGATGAACTTCATGGATCTAGTGTCTTTTCTAAGATAGATTTGAAATCAGGATACCATCAGATTAGGATGAAAGAAGGGGCTGAATGGAAAACAGCTTTTAAAACTAAACTAGGATTGTATGAATGGTTGGTTATGCCATTTGGTCTTACAAATGCACCTAGTACGTTTATGAGGCTCATGAATCATGTGCTCAGAGCATATATAGGCATCTTTGTAGCAGTATACTTTGATGATATTTTGGTTTACAGCAAAAAATTTCAAGAGCATTTGATTCACTTGAAATCTGTTTTAGAAGTTCTTAATACATAACAGCTTTATGCCAACTTTAAGAAATGCACCTTTGCTACAGATAATCTCGTGTTTCTTGGCTTTGTTATAGGCGCAGATGGCGTGAGAGTGGATGAGGAGAAGGTGAAATCAATCCGATTGAGAAGTTTCTCTCGTTGTTCATTGATAAGAACTTTTCCAACACTTGGTGCGTAATATCCAAGTATACAACCTCACCTTCCAGCTGATCTTGTGTGTCATATCAAGAATCTAAGGCGAGTGGGAATATGGGTGGCCATCCGCAACCATCGTGCGACCCTACGATCCATCAGATCAGCCGAGTCTTTCGTCTAGATCCGGCCAGATCCATATCCAACTATACCGACTGAATGATCCTCTAATTCAGGACATATCAATCTCCCAATCCAGTTTGTGCCATGGGCAATATGACTTGAGCAATCTCAATATCTGGCCAAGTTGGACGGTGAATAACAAATATGCCCGGTGAAAGTTGTCAACAGATTGCAGTTCTAGAAATTGCTCCATGTTGGCTTGTGTGGGTCCATGCACGACAAGGTAAGAATGGCTGCTGTTCTGAGTAACTCCCAGATGAGTCTAATGCAAGGTATATCTAGCTCCAGACAAGTGGTTATTCTGGTCCTTTGCCTGAGTGAAATGGCTCTAACCTCCATTTGCCTGTGTGGATTGTCCACCTCATGCTTGTGCTCCATCCGTGCATCATTCTGTCTCGATGCATCGTACTGCAGCTCATCACCAACGGTACGCGGGATGGTACGCTGTGGAGCCGGAAGGTATGATGAATGTGCACAACCAGCTATGCCAAAATATTGTCCTTTTGATATGCCAAACCAGTTGAGCAGCAGCATGGATCATCTCCTCTTGATGTTAAGCCGGTCGAAACGTCATCCTGTAGGGTTTTGCCAAGTCTATCATATCTCGTTCTTCGTCTTTAAGATTATTTTGATAATTTATCGATGTTCTCGTAATTTCATGATATTTACGGAAATATTGTGACAATTTTATCTATCAGGAATGATCAAGCTTCAACTTAAAATAAACCAAAGCGTCCAACCAAAGACGGATGATGAGATCTGGCCGAGCCAACAGGGAAGATTATTGCGGGCCGACCCGACTTACCAAAGATTCTCAAAGGTCCTTGAAGATTTATGAAACTTCGGCAGAAAAGAGGAGGAGACTAGTTCTTACATCGAGAATATGACACCTTAGGACTTAAATCGTTTAATATATAAAGACATTAATGAGATCTTCCCTAGACTAGCACTCTGTGAGGTTGAGACAATGATAATCGTTTTGCTAATGAAGCCGTGCTGGTGAAATCAACAAGATGAATCTATTCTTTGTAAGAGATTTCTTAATAAAAGATAGATAGATTTCTCAAATGAGTTTACAAGAGATTATAAAGGAAAAGAGAGAAAAAATGTGGTAAATTTAACTAGTCTTCGTACAGGGTCCGTACCACATTAAACACATAAAGAATAAATTCAATTTCAAAAATACACAGTTTGACTATCTTTCTCAAAGGTAAAGGCATTAGATCCAAAAGGGTTAGTGGATTAAAACCATAAACAACTTGAAAATGTGAAAACTTAGAGGCAGAATGCACAGCATGATTATAAGCAAACTCAATGTGAGGCAAACATTCTTCCCAAGATTTCAAATTCTTTTTAATTAATGCACGCAAGAGTGTCCTAAGGTTCTATTAACCACTTTAGTTGACCACAATTTGAGGGTGACAAGTAAGAGAAAACAGAAACTTAGTTCCTAGTTTAAACCACAGTGTCTTCCAAAAATAACTAAGAAACTTAGTGTCTCTCCCTGAAATAATAGTCTTAGGTACTCCATGCAATCTAACAACTTCTTCGAAAAACAAATCTGTTACATGAGATGCATCATCTGTTTTACAACATGCAACAAAATGAGCCATTTTTGAAAATCTATCTACAACCACAAAGATGGAATTCTTTCCTATCCTAGTCCTAGGCAATCCTAACACAAAATCCATTGAAATATCAGTCCATGGATGCATAGGGATAGGGAGAGGGGTATACAAGCCGTTTGGCTGAACTTTTGACTTAGCTTTAAACCATGTTTCGCATCTTCCACAGATTGTTTCAACGTCTCTCTTCATATGGGTCCAATGGAAGTGGTCTTTCAATCTTCCAGTGTTTTGGCGATGCCGAAATGTCTCATAAGACCCCCTCCATGTGCTTCCTTTAAAAAAAAAATATCAAAGCGAATAGTTAGGGACATATAAACGGTTCTCATAAAAGAGATAACCATCTTGTTGATGATAATGCCCTGAAGCAAAACTTAGCACAAGCTTTATAAACTTCCTGAAAATCAGGGTCAGTATCATATAATTCATTAATCTGATCAAAGACTAGAAGTTTGGCATCAAGAGTTGAAAGTAAAACAAACCTTCGGGATACTGCATCGGCAGCTACATTATCTTTACCTATCTTGTATTTGATAACATAAGGAAACGTTTCTATTAACTCCACCCACCTTGCGTGTCTCTTATTGAGCTTGAGTTGGCTTTTCATGTGCTTTAGAGACTCATTGTCAGTATGTATGACGAACTCCTTAGGCCAGAGATAATGTTGCCATGTTTGTAAAGCTCTGACCAGGGCATAGAGTTCTTTGTCATAGGTTGGGTAGTTCAGAGTAGCTCCCCCAAGTGTTCTCATTAAAGTAAGCAATTGGTCTCTTGTCTTGCACTAACACAGCTCCAATTCCTATGCCTGAGGCATCACATTCTCCTACTGTTTTTGGACTTGGCCATTCTCTAATACCTTTAACTTTCTCTTCATCCACCTTAACACCATCTGCACTTACAATGAAACCCAAAAACGAAAGATTATCTGTGCAAAAAGTGCACTTCTTCAAGTTGGCAAATAACTTTTCCTTTCTAAGAACACTTAGAACAGATTTGAGGTGATTAACATGTTCAGACAAGCTTTTGCTATAGACTAAGATGTGCCATGGAACGGTGGGATTTTGATCTTAAGGCCTCCTTGGTTTTCTTGCATTCGGTTTCTGCCTTCTCTATCACGTCTCCTTCTTTGACTATTACGAGAAGAACTGCTTTGATGTCCATAATAATCATTTGCTGCTCTGTCTCTAGGTTCTCTTTCTTGCATCCTTCTTGCATTTTCATCTTCTGATCCGCGTGGACCTTTATGAGAACTGATTTTGCGTTTCTAAACGAAGCGACTCCATCTTTTCATTCATCATCTTCTCCAACTGAGCCGTGATTGCTTCAATCAGAAGTTTTTTGTTGGAGCTGTTGCTAGTTTCCTCTCGATCAGACACCATCCTGAAATTCAAAGAACAACTACACCAGTAAATAGTTCTAACAACTCTTGAACTTCCTATCTATTACTTTATGAATGAAAGCATTGCAAGCATACTTAGTTATATTCGTATCAGGATTTGAACAGTCAAGTTTTAACAGATCTCCTTACAAGGTTGATACGAAATGATGATGAAAATGAACGATGTGATATTAAAAAAAAAATATATATATATATATGGTGATAGAGAACTCAACTTCAGAGTGTTGCTCTTATACCACTTAATGAGATCTTCCCTAGATTGGCACTCTGTGAGGTTGAGACAATGATAATCGTGTAACTAATGAAGCCGTGATGATCGAATCAACAAGATGATCGATGCTTTTGAACCAAGAACTTGCGGAATAGCTCTTGAAAATCGTGGCTTAGTCTCGATCTGGATATGACACACCAAAAAAAAACTAAGGTTTGCTGGATTTGACACACCAACAGATGAATCTATTCTTTGTAACATATTTCTGAATAAAGGATAGATTGATTTCTCAAATGAGTTTACAGGAGATTATAAAGGAAAAGAGAGAAAGAAATGTGGGAAATTGAACTAGTCTTGGAACAGGCTCAGAAACTAGACCACATTAAACACATAAAGACTAAATTCAAATTCAAAAATACACAGCTTGACTATCTTTTCCAAAAAGTGTCTAAGTACAAATTTAAATAGGCCTTCCTAAAGATGAGTAAAGCTTCCAGAATCTTGAAGGTCTTCCTGAATATGGTGTAAGCTTCCTGAATACGGCCTTTGATCAATGAATGGATGATGTGAAGTGATGCTCAAGCCTCATTAAAAACGTCCTTTGAAAAACCCAGTGGGACAAAACCAAAGTAGGGAAAAAGATTACTCGAAGTAGCACTTGTCCATTCATTGATGCACTTGAGCTTCCAACACGATCAACATAGCTCGTAGGGGTTCTTCTTCATTCCTGCTCAAGCTCTTAGTAATGCTCCAATGGCTTGGTTGAATAGCTTGGCTCCAGATCGAGTCATAGGTCATTTTGGTACTTCAAGCACTTCCTTAGCTCCTTGAGAATCCTCAGCTACAAGCTCTCCTTCATCCGGTTCAAGCACTGGTTCAAGCTCCTCATCCATGATCATATCAGACATCGATATATACATTTATAACATATCTCAGAACATCTCGACTTATGATACTTACGCAATAAAGCAATAAAAATTTATTTTCTCTTTTGTCCTAATTTCCTTTGTTATCTTTCCCGTATTTGGCTTTTTTTTCCAAGAATCTCGTTTCCTCACATAATATCTTTCCTAAAATAAGTTGAGGAGGGTGATACAAGAAATCTTTACTCTTGGAAAGAGAAAAGTTTCGAGAATGAACCTCATGGTAATTGGAGAAGAAACCCTGATGAATCAGATTTCATCCAGAGCAGGAAATCAAGAGGAGGCAACTGGAACCCTAATTGCACAGCTCCAATCTTCTATTGAAGCCCTACAGAAGAAAAATGAAGAGTAAGGGAAGCTCAACGAATCTTTGATGCAACGGGTGGAAAACCTCCGTAAGGAAGCTGAGTCCAGACCCAATCCCTTAAATGGAAGCCATCTCAACTTTTCAACCCCTGTAGGGCAAGTGATACAATCATGGGAAGTAGAACCAGACCGTATGATTCATGGATGGGGCAACAAGCTGAAGAGGAAAATCCAACCAAGGAAATGGAGTTAGCCACCACATTTACCAAGCTAAAGGACCAGATAAGATGATTACTCGAGGGAAATCTACCATGGGAAGGGATGGGATGCGCCGCAGAACATTGTATCGGGACAGCATGGATACATGACTCGGGACGGGATGGATTGTGAGGAGCAGCTTGAACCGGATCAGATTGCTCGGGACAGATATGGAGGTTATCGGGTTATGCCACCCAAGGAGTCGATGTCTCGAGACGGAAACACGTTTTCCCCAGCCGATCAGTCTGTGCATCGAGATATCGGGTCTTCTGATCGTGTCGTGTACCATATCATCCCACGGGCGTCCGGAACTGAGCTCAGACTGGATCCATGACCGAATGACTGAATTAGCCAACCAAGTGAGGTTCTTTCCCAGCAAACTCGTCAAAAGAAGACTAACGATCGAGCCAGAATTCCTTTGACTCGGGAAGAATGACCGAGAGTTTTCACTTCGCATGTACTGATGTTTGGGATGCAAACTGGGAATTTGATTTTGAGTCGATCTTGGATTTTTCTCCCGAACCGATTTCTAGGGCAAGGATCTTAAGGCTATCTGAAGACTTGTCTCGAGCCAAAATACACTTTGCGCCATTGGATCACCGGATGACTCGTACTGGCCCAGTTTTTCTCGTCCATGTCCCGACCAATACATCGATGGATGAACCTGGACGGCAGCCGAATGCTCACTTCGACCAAACCGCGTGAACTCAAATAGTCTTTGACTTAATTGAATTTTCTGGTCTTTCTATCTTTGCATGCTTCTTGTTTTCGTAAAAACATTAATATTTCTATTTTCTATTTTTGAATACTTCTATGTATACGTATTTGATCATTTCGTAATAAAAATTCAGACTTCATTTTTAATAAAATTGAAATTTTCTCTCTTTGTTCAGCGATTGAACTTTTATGTCACTTGGTGCGTAATATCCAAGTTTCGAACCTCGCCTAGCTGATCTAGTGTGTCATATCTAGAAGCTTAGGAGAGTGGGAATATCAGTGTTCTTCCGCGTCCATAGTTCGACCCTTCAATCCACGGTCAAAATATGCCTTGTTGCTCATTCCAATCCGGCTAGATCTCTATCAAACCTTACTGACTGAGTGATCCTCAATTCAGGACGTATCAAAGTGGTATCAGAGCCACTCTTTCGGTATCTCTAAAAACTCTTCTTCTTCTCATCTCTCATCAAAACTTTCTTCTAAATTTCTTACAGGATCCGGGCTATCCTTTACCCTTCAGTGATCGCCTAGTGAGTTTATTTTCCGTTTAAAAAAAAAAAGAAATATTCAGAAAAAAGAGTTATGTGTTAAAGGCTTGAATCACGTCTGAGGAGAAAGCCAGGGGGGTGGTGGAAGAGTAAGCCTGCTGGCTGAAGAGTAATCCAGCCTTAGGATTGTTAATACGGATCCCTTCAAAATCTTCTATCTTCTTTCATTCCCTTGTTGCTTGGGTGTTCCATTGGGTGTTCGGAATTTAGATTTCTTTGAACCTTGAGAGAAAATTCGTGTGATACCAAAACCGAGGGAAACACGTGAGTGGGGGAGTTTTAGACATGCGAGAGGAGAGTATTTTTATTTTAACTTGTTTGCAATTTTATTTCAGGAGAAAATGAGTTATGATGAGAACGATCGACCGGAGCATTCAAATGCTGGACTGTCCAACTTGCAAATGAGAGCTTTAAATGATAACATGAGTCGCTTAAATGCAGGTTTGGAACAAATCCATACAAGGATCGGTGAACTACGTACCAAGACCCAAACAAAACCTGACCGAGCCAACGGAGGAAGCGGCCAAGGTGACCTAGCTGTTCAGAAGAATCAATCGACCAAGAGTTTTTTGAGGAGGATCATTCACATGTCAGAAACAGGAGAGGTAACCGAAACTGAGAGCAAGGTAATGTGAACCCTTTTGCTAGAAGAACTGAACGAGTGGATTATGGCCTAGGCAGCCTTAAGTTAAAAATCCCTAACTATTATGGTAAAAATGACCCAGATGCTTATCTTGAATGGGAAAGAAAAGTGGAACTTATTTTCGATTGCCAAAATTTTTCAAAAATGAAAAAGATTAGGCTGGCCGCAGCTGAGTGTACTGGTGGAGGTCCTATAACTACGTGGGAAGAACTGACCTCGCTGATGAGGAAGAGATTCATACCGAATCATTATGGCCGAGAACTTCACCAAAAGCTCAGACGGCTCCACCAGGGAACTAAGAGCGTAGAAGAATATTTTTAAGAGATGGAGATCCTGATGATCAAGGTTGATATTGAAGAAACCCTTGCGGCAACCATGGCGCGGTTTGTAGGTGGACTTAACCGAGAACTTCAGGACCGCAGGGAGTTGCAAGAATATGAGAGTATTGAAGAAATGTTGCATAAGGTCATTCTGTTTGAGCAACAGTCAAAGAGGAAGGCTTTCTCAAAGCCACCATATGCCGTGCATGCCAAGTCTTCCTACCTGGACAAAGGTAAGTCTTCGGTTCCAGTTTCTTCTGATTTAAAACTAACACTTCTTCTTCTCGTTTTGACAAAAGTAAAGCCGTGGGAACCACGAGCATAACTCGGGATATTAGGTGTTTTAAATGTGAAGGAATAGGGAATTATGCAAATACATTCCCGAACCAACAGACTATGATCATCCGAGAGAATGGAGAAATCGAGTCAGAAGAAGAAGGAAAGATCGATGGCCCGATCTTTGATAAGGACCCAGACGATGATCAGTTCGATTACCCGCCTAAAGCCAGCTTTTGGTCACCCAAAGAACACTTAACGTCCAACCAAAAACAGAGGAGACCGAACAAAGGGAGAATTTATTTCATTCTCGTTGCTTTTTTCAAGATAAAATTTGTTTTCTGATCATGGATTGGGGCATCTGTACTAAGGTCGCTAGCGATGTTCTCTTCAGGAAACTCGGTCAAGAGACGCGTCCCCACCCGCGACCCTTTAAACTCGAATGGCTGAACGATGCGGAAGATTTGTGCATCACAGAACAGGTCACGGTTCCGATAACGATTGGCCGATACAACGATGAGATCGTTTGTAATGTCCTACCGATGGACGCGAGCCACATCCTTCTCGGTCAACCATGGCAGTTTGATAAGAAAGCGATACACGATGGTTTCACGAACCGCAATTCTTTCGACCACGAGGGCAAGAAAATCACATTGGTTCCTCTCTCTCCTGCTGATGTCCATCAAGACCACCGTCAGCTGAAAAAGAGTCACGAAGCTACTAGCGCCACTGATGAACAAAAATCATCAAAGAAAAATTCCAATTTCTTGGCCAAGCAAAGTCAAGTAAGAAAATTCTGTTTTTTCAGACCTTTTTCTTTTATTAGTTTATATAGAAACACTCATGGCATCTTCTGACCTTCCACCGGAGCTTCTGAGTGATCTTAAGGATATCTTTTAGGAATTTTCTGATGTTTTTCCCGAAGTAAATCCAAAAGGATTACCACCAGTCAGGGGAATAGAACATCATATCGACTTTATTCCCGGGGCTTCTCTGCCAAATCGACCAGCGTACAGAACTAACCTGGTGGAGACCAAGCAACTTCAGAAACAGATTGGGAAGCTTCTGGACAAAGGATACATCATGGAAAGCCTCAGTCCTTGCGCGGTACCTGTTCTTTTGGTTCCAAAAAAAGATGGGTCATGGAGGATGTGCGTGGACGGCCATGAAATTAATAACATCACAGTAAAGTATAGACATCCTATTCCTAGATTGGATGACATGCTTGATGAATTACATGGTTCATCTGTGTTTTCTACAATTGATTTAAAAAGTAGTTATCACCATATTCGCAATTAAAACTAAGCTAGGTTTGTATGAGTGGTTGGTTATGCCTTTCGGTTTGACAAATGCACCTAGCACCTTTATGCGCCTTATGAACCATGTGTTGAGAGCCTTCATTGGTCACTTTGTGGTCGTATATATTGATGATATTCTCATATATAGCAAAGGACTAGAGGAACATGGGCAGCACTTGCCTTTGGTCCTTCAAGTTCTTAGGAAAGAACATGTGTATGCTAATTTTAAGAAATGATAACGTGGTCTTCTTAGGATATGTTGTAGGTGCAGATGGACTACGAGTTGATGAGGAGATGGATAAAACTATCCGGGACTGGCCTAGTCTAAAAACCATCACTGAAGTCAGGAGTTTCCATGGACTGGCAGGGTTTTACCGGAGATTTGTGCAAAATTTCAGCACCATTGCTGCTCCACTCACTGACGTGGTCAAAAAGAGTGTCGGTTTTAAATGGGAGCAAGCTCAGGAAGAAGCTTTTCAGACATTAAAAGGGAAGTTAACCCAAGCTCCTTTATTTGTTCTTTCAGATTTTTCCAAGACATTTGAAATTGAATGTGATGCCTCAGGCGTGGGAATTGGTGCTGTGTTGATGCAGGAAAAGAGACCAGTGGAATACTTCAGTGAAAAACTTGGTGGAGCCACGCTGAATTACCCCACTTATGATAAAGAATAATATGCTTTGGTGAGGGCAGTCCAAACGTGGCAACACTACCTCTGGCCCAAAGAGTTTGTGATACACACGGACCACCAATCTCTAAAGCATCTCAAAGGGCAAAGCAAGCTGAACAAAAGGCATGCTCGGTGGGTAGAACTCATTGAGACTTTTCTTTATGTCATAAAATACAAACAAGGTAAGGAGAATGTGGTCGCAGATGGTTTATCCCAATGGTATGTCCTTCTTTCAGCCTTAGAAACCAAGTTGCTAGGATATGAATGTATTAAAGACTTGTACGCAACTGATCCAGACTTTAAAGAAGTGTTTAAGAAATGCACCAAGGTGGCTTATGGAAAATATTACCAAGTTTCTGGTTTCTTATTCTTTGATAACCGTTTATGTGTGCCCCAATGTTCTTTGAGGGAGTTGTTTCTCAGGGAACCCCATGGTAGTGGCCTTGTGGGACATTCAGAATTAAGAAAACTCACAAGGTTATCTTTGAACACTTCTACAGGCAGAGTTTGATGAAAGATGTGGAAAGAATTTGCAGCCGGTGTGTTGTAGGCAAATAAGCAAAAATAAAAAGCCAAAGCCAAGGTCTGTATTATGCACTCCCTATCCCTGAGCATCCTTGGAATGATATTTCCATGGACTATGTGTTAGGTTTGCCTAGAACAAAAACCGGGAGGGGTTCTATTTTTGTGGTGATAGATAGGTTTTCAAAAATGGCACATTTTATTCCTTATCATAAATCAGATGATGCCGTGCATGTGGCCGACCTGTTCTTTAGAGAGATTGTTAGATTGCATGGCATGCCTAGGACAATAGTTTATGATAGAGATGTTAAGTTCCTTAGTTATTTATGGAAAACTCGGTGGTCCAAACTAGGAACTAAACTTTTGTTTTCAACTACTTGCCATCCGCAAACTGATGGTCAGACCGAGGTTGTAAACCGAACGTTGTCTGCATTGCTTAGGTCCTTAGTGAAGAAAAATCTTAGGACATGGGAAGATTGTCTGCCGCATGTAGAATTTGCTTATAACCATTCCAAGCATTCAGCAACATAGTTTTCACCCTTTGAAATTGTTTATGGCTTTAAACCTATGTGTCCACTTGATCTTAAAAAGCTGCATGCGAAGGTTTGTTCAAACATCGAGGCCAAAACCGCAGTTTATGAAAAGAAGGCCAACCAGAAAAGAAACAAGGGAGTTTCGAGGAAGGAGATCTGGTGTGGGTGCATTTGAGGAAGGAACGATTCCCAGACGAAAGGAAATCAAAACTCATGCCGCGGGTGGATGGTCCATTTCGAATTGTTCAAAAAATAGGCAACAATGCATACCAACTTGATTTGCAAGGTAAGTATGATGTCTCTCCTAATTTTAATGTTTCTGATATCTCTCCTTTTGTGGCAGATGTTCCAGATTTGTGGACAAATCTTTTCAAGAGGAGGGGAATGAAGCGCCGCAGAACATTGTATCGGGACAGCATGGAGACGTGACTCGGGACGGGACAGATTGTGAGGAGCAGCTTGAACCGGATCAGATTGCTCGGGACAGAGATGGAGGTTATCGGGTTATGCCACCCAATTAGTCGATCTCTCGAGATGGAAACACGTTTGTCCCAGCCGATCAGTCGGTGCATCGAGATATCGGGTCTTCCGATCGTGGTGTACCATATCGACCCACAGGCATCCGGAACTGAGCTCAGACTGGATCCATGACCGAATGACCGAATTAGCCGACCAAGTGAGGTTCTATCCTGGCCAACTCGTCAAAAGAAGACTAACGATCGAGCCAGAATTCAATTGACTCGGGAAGAATCCGAAGATGACCGAGGGTTTTCACTTTTGGCCCGTACCGCACGTACTGATGATCGGGACGCAAACTGGGAATTTAATTTTGAGTCGATCTTGGAGTTTTCGCTTGGACTGATTTCTAGGGCAAGGATCTTAAAGCTATCTAAAGACTTGTCTCGAGCCAAAACAAACTTTGCTCTATTCGATCACCCGATGACTCGTACTGTCCCAGTTCTTTTTGTCTGCGTCTCGACCAATGCATCGATGGATGAACCTGGACGGTAGCCGAATGGTCACACCAAACCGCATGAATCCAAATAGCCTTTGACCTATTTGAATTTTCTGGTCTTTCTATCTTTGCAGGCTCCTTGTTTTCGTAAAAACTTTAATATTTCTATTTTCTATTTTCGAATACTTCTATGAATAAGTATTCAATCATTTCTTAATAAAAATTCAGACTTCATTTTTAATAAAATTTTTCTCTCTTTGTTCTTCGATTGAACTTTGCTGTCACTTGGTGCGTAATATCCAAGTTTCAAACCTCGCCTCGCTGATCTAGTGTGTCATATCTAGAAGCTTAGGAGAGTGGGAATATCGGTGGTCTTCCGCATCCATCGTGCGACCCTTCAATCCATGGTCAAAATCTGCCTTTTTTCTCATTGCAATCCGGGCTAGATCTCTATCAAACCTTACCGACTGAGTGATCCTCAATTCAGG
The DNA here is from genome assembly GCA_900406495.1 of Sisymbrium altissimum. Taxonomy (NCBI): domain Eukaryota; kingdom Viridiplantae; phylum Streptophyta; class Magnoliopsida; order Brassicales; family Brassicaceae; genus Sisymbrium; species Sisymbrium altissimum. The sequence goes on along the minus strand of OVBI01000323.1, from coordinate 55,605 downwards.
ACGTATCAGGATGGATTCGGAATTGCCCAAGAATCAGACCCCAAGTACCGTACCGATCATGTCTGTGACCCAATATCACCCGATGGACAGTACATTAGGAACGCACGACCCAACTATACTTCTGCCAACCGGTCTCCAGTTATTTACCGTCCAAGTGTCCGTTCTGAGTTAAATGGGTTTGGCAGAATTTCTTTTATCCGAGAAGATTCTGGAGATGACCAACGGAATTTCGTATTGCACCATCCCGAGTCACCCCAATGAAGAATTTGTCAAGATATCTCTTGGACCGTTCACCATATCACAGGGAAAACCTCTTCACGATTTCTTGAGATTTCTTTGTTTTCTTTCTTTTGTCTTTTCCTTAGGAAACCAGACCATTTTCTAGTTTTCTTCTTTCGAATTTTCTTTTGGTTTCTATATAGATATATAAAAAAAAAGAGAGTTTACAAATTCGATTTATTCATCAAAAAAAAAAAGAAAAAAAAGATTTGCAAAGAATTATTCAAAAAGGCGGAGGAGAAATTGGGGTAAGAAAATGTCAACCTAGGAGAAATCAGGTTGGGATTTTGGTTAAAGTGGTTTCCCCACCCTTAAATTTCTTTGATGTTTATTGGGTGTTGATTCATTGGATTTGACGGCTTGCTCACTTAGAACAATTGAGAAAAAAAATTTTACCCTAAAATCTAAACACTCGGGTGAATCAAAAGGAGAAGAGGGTTAATTGCTTTCTAACATGTTTGTTAAGTTTCTTTCAGAAACCATGTTGAGTAGTGAAGAGGAACAGACAAATCAATCCGGAGCTGGTCTTTCTAATATCCAAATAAGAGCACTAACATCTGAATTTAAAAGAATGATGACTGCAGGTTTAGAAGAAGTGCATACACGACTTCATAAAACTCAAGAAGATCAACATACTGCTCATATTCAACCAAGGGAAATCAACTGAGGAGGAATCAACATTTTGAAGAAGAACAGGGCGAGGAGTATCCCGAAGAACACTGTTCAGCCAACAGGCCAAGGAGAGTCAACCGAGATTAAGGTATGGACAATCCTTTTTGCTAGAAGGCAAGATGATAGTTTGGGTGGCCTAAAACTTAAAATCCCATGCTTTCTAGGAAAGAATGATCCAGATGCATATCTTGAACGGGAAAGAAAAAATGAATTGGTATTTGACTGTCAAAACTTTTCTGATCACAAAAGGATTAGGTTAGCTGACACCGAATTCAGAGGCTATGCCATTAATTGATATGCTCAAGAGGTTACCTATAGGAGAAGGGTGGGTGAAAGACCAATAACTACTTGGCAAGAACTAAGAGAGCTAATGAGGAAACGCTTTGTTCCTAGTCATTATCACATGGATTTGCATCATAAGCTAAGATGTTTGGTTCAGGGTTCCAAAAGTGTTTAAGATTATTTTCAGAAAATGGAGACGCTTATGATCGAGGCGGATGTCAAAGAAAACTTGGATGCTACTCTAGCTGAATTTCTTGCAGGTTTGAACCGCGAGGTGCAAGACCGAATGGAGCTACAAGAATACGAAAGTCTTGAAGACATGTTGCACAAAGCTATCTTGGTAGAATAGCAGATTAAGAGAAGAAGCTGTGCACGGCCATCCTACCAATCTTCTTCAAGACCAAACCAACAAGATAAATGTAAGACCCCTGTCCAAACATATACTCACTTAACAACTAATCCAGTTATTCCTTTTGAAAAAACAAAACAGGAGGCACCTGTCGGACGAACGAGGGACATCAAGTGTTTTTAGTGTCATGGTCTAGGCCATTATGCGAATAAATGTCCAAACAGGCGAGTCATGATCCTGATGGAAAACGGAGATATCGAGTGAGAGGCAGAATTCATGGCTGCCAGACTTGTCTTTGATGAAGAGAAAGAGGAAGATTTGGAGATGCTAGCTGAAGGATGATTACTTGTTACCCGCCGAGCACTAAATGTTCAGATCAAAACCGGTGAAAAAGCTCAGCAAGGAAATATCTTTCATACTCGATGTCTTATTCAAAACAAGGTATGTAGTCTTATAATAGTTGCTTTCATACTAATGTGGCTAATGAATCGCTTGTTAGGAAACTAGGTTTGAAAATCCGAAAGCACCCGAAGCCACATAAGTTGGAATGACTGAACGACAAGGGAGAAATGTAGGTCACGGACCAGGTCGAAGTTTCTGTTTCTATCGGGCAATACGAAGATAACATCCTGTGCGACGGTTCACGCATGGATACCAGTCATGTTTTGCTCGGTTGACCGTGGCAGTACAATAAGCGAGCGATGCATGGTGGTTTCACCAACCGTCATTCTTTCAACCATCGCGGTCATAAGATCACACTTGCAACACTCTTTCGAATGTCGCGGTCACGAGATCACACTTGCTCCACTCTCACTGCAAAAGGTTCATCAGGACCAAATCAAATTAAAAACAAACTGCAAGCAAAGCAAGAAGGACTTTGAACCCAAAAAGTCTTAACTTTTTCGCCAAGGCAAGTCAGGTCAGAAAATGTCTTAGGTCTCATCAATCAATGATTGTTCTTTTGTTTAAAGAAATACTAATGGTTAAAACTGATCAAACACTGGAGCTTACAAGTGAAGTTAAGAAACTTCTGCAGGACTTTGATGATTTGTTCCCGGATGAAAACCAGTGTGGTCTGCTTCCCATCCGTGGTATCGAACATAAATTGATTTTGTATCAGGATTTTCGTTGCTAAATCGACTTGCGTACATGACCAATCCCGTCGAAACTAAAGACCTTCAGAAAAAAAATTGAAGAGCTCATGGAGAAAAGCTATATTCGAGAGAGTATGAGCCCTTGTGTGGTTCCTGTATTGTTGGTTCCAAAAAACGATGGCAGCTGGCGGATGTGTGTGGATTGCAGGGCAATCAATCAAATAACAGTTAATTACATACATCCTATACCTCGTCTTAATGATATGCTTGATGAACTTCATTGTTTCTAGTGTGTTCTTTAAAATAGATTTGAAAAGTGGTTATCATTAAATTAGGATGAAGGAAGGGAATGAATGGAAAATAACCTTTAAAACAAAACAAGGGTTATATGAATGGTTGGTTATGCTATTTGGGCTTACTAATGCACCTAGTACGTTTATGAGGCTAATGAATCATGTGCTTAGATCATTCATTGGAATTTTTGTTGCGGTCTATTTTGATGACATTTTGATCAATAGCAAATGTTTTGCAGAACATCTATCTCATTAGAATTCAGTCTCTGAAATGCTTAGGATGTAACAGCTCTATGCTAACTTTAAGAAATGTACTTTTGCTACATGTAATCTTGTGTTTGTTGGCTTTGTTGTAGGTGCTGATGGAGTCAGAGTGGACGAAGAGAAATTGAAGGCAATTCGAGAATGGCCAACACCTAAGTCCAATGGGGAAGTCCAGAGCTTTCATGGGCTTGTTAGATTCGACTGCCAGTTTGTAAAAGATTTCAGTACCTTGGCCACACCACTCACAGAAGTCATTAAGAAGAGCGTGGGGTTTAAATTGGAGCAAGCTCAAGAAGATTCTTTTAAGCTGCTCAAAGCTAAGTTAACCAATTCTCCTTTGCTTGTTTTGCCAAACTTTGCTAAACCATTTGAAATAGAATACAATGCTTAAGGTGTTGGTATCGGTGCTGTTTTGATGTAGGACAATCGACCTATTGCTTATTTCAGAGAAACACTTGGTGGGGAAACTCTCATATACCCTACGTACAACAAGGAATTGTATGCTTTAATGAGAGCTTTGCAGATATGGCAGCATTATTTGTGTCCGAAAGAATTTGTGGTGCACACAGACCATGAAACATTTAAGCATCTGAAAGGACAATCAAAACTTAACAAACGTCATGCAAGATGGGTAGAATTTATCGAAACCTTTCCTTACGTTATTAAGTATAAGAAAAGAAAATAAAACATTGTTGCTGATGCTTTGTCTAGGAGGTATGTTAAGGTCTTAGGATTTGAACAAATCAAAGAAATGTATAAATCAGACTTAGACTTTAAGGAACCGTACCAAGCTACCTATAAATTTGCTTTTGGAAAATACTTTAGGAGTGATGGGTTTTTGTTTCATTCAAAGTGACTTTGCATTCTTTATTGTTCTTCGAGAAGTCTTTTGGTCAGGGAAGCTCATGGAGGTGGCTTAGTCTTTTATGAGGAAGAAGGCGAGTTTGACTTTCCGGCCCAAGGACAGCTTCTGGTCACTAAACGTTCTTTAAGTGTCCAGCCCAAACCAAATGACCGAGAACAAAGGGAGAATCTTTTTCATTCTAGATGTATTATTCAAGATAAAGTTTGTTCTGTTACTATTTATGGTGGCAGCTGCACTAACGTTGCTAGTGAAACACTTTTCAGGAAACTTGGCTTGAAAGTCCGATCTCATCCAAATCCTTTTAGGCTAGGCTTGAGTGGTTGAATGAAGAAGGGGAGTTGTTTGTGAAAGAACAAGTCACAGTGCCCTTGACTATTGGGAGATATGAGGATGAAGTACTATGCAACGTCCTTCCAATGGATGCCAGCCACATCTTGCTGGGTCAACCGTGCCAGTTTGATAAGAGAGCCACTTATGACGGTTACACCAACCAGCAATCCTTTGAGCATAAAGGAAAGAAGATCACCTTAGTGCGTTTATCCCCTCTTGAAGTGCTTCAGGACCAGATTCAGCTAAAGAAAAACCGTGAGGCTGCGAAGCAAAGTTCCGAATCATCTAAGAAGAACTTGAACTTCTTTGTCAAGCAAAGTCAGGTTAAAAAGTCCCTTTTTACTCAGCAACCTTTTCTTTTGCTCATATACAAAGAAAGACTAATGACATCTTTTGACATTGCAAGGAAATCCCGAGTGAACTACAAAGTCTTTTACAGGAATTTTCAGATGTGTTTCCTGAGGAAAATCCAAAGGGATTACCTCCGATCAGGAGTATTGAACATCAGATAGACTTTGTCCCTGAAGCTTCTCTGCCGAACCTGCCAGCATACAGGACAAACCCAGTGGAGACAAAAGAGCTACAAAAACATATTGGTGAACTACTTGATAAGGGATATATCAGGGAGAGTCTTAGCCCGTGTGCCATTCCTGTGCTTCTTGTACCTAAGAAGGATGGCTTGTGGAGGAAGTGCGTGGACTGCCGTGCAATCAATAACATCACAGTTAAGTATAGACATCTCATCCCTAGGTTAGATGACATGATTGATGAGTTGCATAGTTCATCAGTGTTTTCTAAAATTCATTTAAAGAGTGGATATCACTAAATTCGCATGAAAGAAGGTGATGAATGGAAAACTGCATTTAAAACTAAGCTATGATTGTATGAGTGGTTAGTTATGCCTTTCGGCTTAACAAATGCACCTAGCACCTTTATGCGTCAGATGAATCATGTATTAAGAGCCTTCATTGGTCATTTCGTGGTTTTTTGTTATGATGACATTCTTGTTTACAGCAAAGACTTAGAAGAGCATATGAAGCATTTGCATTCAGTTATAGAAGTACTTCAAAAAGAACAGCTATTTGCTAACCTTAAGAAGTGCTCTTTTGGGACAGGTAATGTGGTCTTCTTAGGTTTTGTTGTAGGTGCTTCTGGACTACGAGTTGATAAGGAGAATGTAAAGGCCATTCAAGACAGACCGAGTCCGAAGATCATTGGTGAGGTCAGAAGCTTCCATGGACTGGCAGGATTTTATGGACAGTTTGTACCGAACTTTAGTACCATTGCAGCTCCACTAACTGAAGTGATCAAAAAGAGTGTGGGTTTTAAATGGGAACAAGCTCAGGAAGAAGCTTTCCCAAACGCTGAAAGGGAACTTAGACCAAGCCCCTTTACTTGTTTTGCCTGAATGTGATGCCTCATGTGTGGGTATTGGTGCTGTTTTGATGCAGGAAAAGAAGCCTATAGCTTACTTCAGTGAAAAACTCAGTGGTGCCACACTCCCACATATGACAAGGAGCTTTATGCTTTGGTGAGAGCACTCCAGACGTGGCAACACTACCTTTGGCCCAAAGAATTTGTAATCCATACGGATCATCAGTCGGTTAAGGATCTCAAAGGGCAAAACAAGCTGAACAAAAGGCATGCTCACTGGGTCGAGTTCATCAAAGCTTTTTCCTATGTCATCCACTACAAACAAGGTAAGGAAAACGTGGTAGCAGATGCCTTATCACGCAGGTATTTACTACTTTCCTCTCTAGAAACCAAGTTGTAAGGTTTTGAATTCATAAAAGATTTGTATCCAACTGATCCTGATTTTAAAAAAGTATTTCGAAAATGCATTAAGGCTGCTTATGGGAAATATTACCTTGTCTCGGGGTTTCCGTTCTTCGATAATCGTTTACGTGTTCCCCAATGCTCTTTGAGGGAGATGTTTCTCAGGGAAGCACACGGTGGTGGTCTTATGGGACACTTTGGTGTAAACAAAACCCACGAGGTGGTGTTCCAACATTTCTTTTGGCCTAGCTTAATGAAGGACATGGAAAGGATATGCAGTCAGTGCAAAATTTGCAAACAAGCCAAGTCTAAGCAATTAAACCAAGGTCTGTATTCTGCTTTACCTATTCCGGCTCATCCTTGGGGTGACATTCCAATGGTCTTTGTTTTGGGATTTCCCAGGTCTAGGGCTAAGAGAGATTTGATCTTTGTGGTGGTAGATAGATTCTTGGCTCATTTTATTCCCTGTCATAAGTCAGATGATTCTCTGCATGTCGCCGAATTATTCTTTAAGGAAATTGTTAGGTTGCATGGCATGCCTAAACATATCATTTTGGTTAGGGATGCAAAGTTCCTTAGCTATTTTTGGAAAACCCTTTGGTCGAAACTAGGAACCAAGTTGTTATTTTCCACCACTTGCCACCCTCAGACAGAGGGGCAGATGGAAGTAGTGAACCGCACCTTGTCAGCTTTACTTAGGCCGGTAGTTAAGAAAAACCTGAGGTCATGGGAGGAATGTTTACCACATGTAGAATTTACATACTATTATTCCTTGCATTCCGCAACTAAATTCTCTCCATTTGAAGTTGTCTATGGTTTCAACCTAATGTCTCCACTTGATCTTTTTCCTTTTCCAATGAGTAGAAGATTTAGTACAGATGAAAAAAAGAAGGCGGAGTATATCCCAAAGCTGCATGAGAAGGTCCAGAACAATATCGAGGCAAAAACCAGGGTGTACGAGAAGAAAGCTAATCGCAAAAGGAATAAGATGGTGTTCCAAGAAGGAGACCTTATTTGGGTTCATCTAAGCTCATGCCGCGCGTCGATGGCCCTTTTCGAGTCCCCCGGAAAATCAGTGACAATGCCTATCAAATTGATTGCCAAGGTAAATACGATGTCTCTTCTTCTTTTAATGTTTCTGATCTTTCCCCTTTTGTTGTAGATGTGCCAGATTTGTGGACAAATGACAAATCATTTTAAAGAGGAGGGGACTGATGCGCTGCAGGACATAGAGACAGGACAGCACAGTGATCTTGCCCCGGGTGGTATGGACCGTGAGGAGAAGCTTGATCTGGAGCAGATTGACCGGGCCAAAAATGGAGGTTATCGAGCTAAATCATCATCACAATCGAAGTCTCGAGACGGAATCAAGATTACGACCAAACAGTCCGCGCATTGAAACATCAGGCCACCCTGTCGCGTACCGTATCGACCCACGGGCGTCCGGAACTGAGCTTAGACTAGATCCACGACTGAATGATCGAATTGGCCGACCAAGTAAGTTTCTTTCCCTACCATCTCGTCAACATAAACCTTTCGATCGAGCCAAAATCACATTGTCCCGAGAAGAATTTGAAGAGGACTGAGAGTTCTCACTTCTGGCCCGTACCGCCAGCACTGACCATTGGGACGTGAACTTGGAATTATGGTTTGAGTCTTTCCTGGAGTTTTCCTGGCACACTGAAGACTTGTCTCGAGCTAAAACATTTATTTCTCGAGTGGATCACTCGGTGGCACATGAATCCCATGTTTTGCTCATCCGCGTCTCGGAAGCAGCTCGGGCAAACATCGATGGATGAAGCTGGACGGTAGCTGAATGGTCACTTCGACCAAACCGTGTGAACTGAAGGGTTTTTTTTTTGACCAGTCTTCTCATGATCAATTTCTTGTTATTTTCTAAGTGTTTTAAGTCTTTTATATCTTCTATATGTATTCGAACAAGTGATCTTTGAGAATCTATCGAATTTTCTTCATCTCTTTTGAGTTAAAACTCTCTTTAGTTCTTTGGTAAGAACTTTGTCATTCAGCTTGGTGCTTAATATCCAAGTTATAAACTTCTTCAAGGCTGTTCTAGTGAGTCATATCTAAAAGCTAAGAAGATCAGGGAATATCAGCACCAATGCGCATCTGCAGTGCGACCCAACGATCCATAATTCTCTTTTGCTCATTGCTTCAGAGAGTCTCTATCCAAACATCAGTCCGATTGAGTGATGCACCTTCTCTCTTCTTTCTATCTCTAAGTTGTCTTTCAAGAACACCAAGAACACACCGAACGCTTTTTGTTTTTAACCTAAAATGTTGTTTGATCCAAACTCTGGAGGAAACGATAGCCCATGGGATAAAATCGGTCATGTGATCTTTGGGGAAGGTATGGATTTAGCTATACTAACTCTGTTCCGACATGGAATGCTTCCGGTGTTCGCATAAACCTCGAGGAGCACGATGGATCGTATGTGATACCGTGTGCGGCCGAGCAATTTTTCCTTAAATCATGCGTCAAGAAAGATGCTGAATGCATGCTTGAAAAGGGAATTCAAGACGATGATGATCCTCCGCAGAAATTTGGGAAAAGGAAGTGTGGGATGAAACCTGAAGTCGTCGGCTGGAGCTTATGTGATGAAAATAGTGTAAGGCAGCTTCGATAAATGTTCCACTTTCCTGATGGGATCGATATGGTAGTGCCGAACACGGAGGATCATTGCGATGAACCTCCCCCGGCTGTTTTACCATGTTCAAGTCGTACTGCGACTCTAGTTACCTTACTTTCCCCGTTCCCACATTAGTGCTGTAATTCTTTACGGTGCATAATCTGGAAATAGGACAGATAACCCCGAGAGGGTTGAGGAATTTTGCTGGGCCCAATCATTTTATGTCGTTAGCGCAATATCCGAATTGGAGTGTGGCATTTGTTGGGGCTCCTTGATATCAAAATTACTGGGGAGCCCAAATCGTATTGCACTGCGCCAAGACCGGGTCGGAAGATCTTTCAAGAGAACATCAGTAAAGATGAATCTTGGAGGAACTTCTTCTTTTATGTCAAGGCCAACGAATCCTCGGTTGAGCCTTCGTATATATGCGAAATGATTAGTCGTTGGTCTGAAATCGGTAGCTAACTCTCGGTTCGCTGGGGTGTTTAACGCTTTACGTATCTTTAGAGGCTATATGACTGCTGACTTCTTTGTTGTTTCTTTTGTATTGCAGTTCCTCCTCTTTTCGTAGCGATTCCCTCAGATCTGATGAGATCTTCCCTAGATCGACACTCTATGAGGTTGAGATGATAACTGATGGTTGGCTAATGAAGCCGTGATAATGGAGTTAATAAGATGATCGATGGTTTGAACCAAGAACTTGCGGAATAGCTCTTGAAACCGTGACTTAATCTCAGTCTGGATATGACGCACCAAAGAGAAACTAAGGGTTTGCTGGATATGACACACCAACAGATGAATCTATACTTTGAAAGAGATTTTATTTCTTTGCAAAAGAGTTTACAAGAGAATATAAAGGAAAAGAAAAGAAGGAATGTGGAGAAACGAACTAGTCTTGGAACAGGCTCCGAGACTAGACCACATTAAACACACAAAGACTGAATTCAAATTCAAAATAGACGCGGCTTTGACTGAACTCCTAAAATATGTCTAAGTACGGAATTAGGTTGGCCTTCCTAAAGATGAAGAAAGCTTCCGGAATTAGTAAGGTATTCCTGAATAAAACATAAGCTTCCTGATTCGTGAAAGTCTTCCTGAATATAGCCTTTGATCTACGAATGGATGATGTGAAGTGATGCTCAAGCCTCATTAAAAACTTCCTTTGGAAAACCCAGTGGGACAAAACCAAAGTAGGGAAAAAGAGCACTTGAAGCAGCACTTGTCCATTCATTGATGCACTTGAGCTTCCAACACGACCAAGGTGATACGGATGGATTCTTCTTCATTCCAGCTCAAGCGTCTTAGTAGCAATCCAATGGTTTGGTTGAATAGCTTGGCTCTGGATCGAGTCATAGGTCCTTTTGGCACTTTAAGCACGACCTTAGCTCCTTGAGATTCCTCAGCTACAAGCTCTTCTTCATCCGGTTCAA